>JAUTXX010283866.1:0-14040 GCA_032273605.1 Panulirus laevicauda | reverse complement strand
AAACCCTCCTCAGCCAAAAGACATCATTCTATATGATACAGCAACTGTCTTCATTTCTTCCAACTACACTGCACGTCAACTCCCCCACCCTCCTTCACCCTTCATTAAGGAACGCCAAGAGTATTAGATATTCAAGCGCTATTCATACACTACCTCGCACAACACTCACACAAGCCCCCACACTCCCCATACAAACACTCCACAAATCAATATGAAACTCCGGAACCCCACCTTACACAAAACGTTCACCACTACACCACAGAACTCCATTCACACACTAAGCATCATCTACCAATGGCAGCAAGGACAAGCACATAACACGCAGGGGGGCTTAACATACTTCAGGAACATAACATAAAAACTGATCCCCTTCAAGAAGCCAGAGTGACGACCGGCTTCGCCCTTCCTTCTTTCTATAGCTGTCCAACCCTCCAAGAAAACAGAGAAAGATGACGAAGAGGAAACCTTAATACAGATCAGCACCGCATCCCATCTACCAACACCGCTCATCACAGTAAACAGATCACAAGCAGCGATAGCAGGCGTGAAATTCTAAAAGTTAAGATAGAATTACATAATGCCAACTGGAATATAATCAACACCTGTATACCCTTAACCAACTGCTCTCCCACACTACAGCGCTTGACCAACACACCAATTACGTATCTATGTGGAAAGTTGCAATACCCGCCATGTTTTATGAGTGGACACTCACACCCTAGAACCCAGAGGTAAACTAATCATAAACCAATTGCAATCCCCTCACCGTTCTTACCCGAGGCAAACAGCCAACCTCACTAGACATAACCTTTCCCACACCAACACTGAAAACGGAGACCACCAGGAGTACACTGCACGGTCTCTCCTCTGACCATCTACCCTACACAGGTAGCCATAAATCAAAACAAATATATGAACTTCAGGAAAGCATACTGCACAGCATTTACACAGTATGTACGATTCAAGCTTCCAAACTTCACCTTAGCTGATTTCCCTCCCTTAGACTATGCCATCATACAGCAACAAAAGACACATACTAGAAGAACATCTTAAACAGCATAACCCAAAGTTTCTCCGCAGAAGTTGCATACCTCATGAAAACAAAGAAACACACCTGGACAAAGCAACTTACCGACACCACACATCCATAACACAAATCCAAACCCTGAACAACACCATTAGTCTGATCATGGAAAAACAAAAAGAGCATCTTGGCATTCCTTCCTTAACACGATGTACCACAAAGCCAACAATAGACCATCTCCTACGATCAGTAAGATGTTGTAGTTCATTAATGTCACAGGTTAGGTTCTGGAGACGAAGGCAGCTGGGGATCGACTTTTGGGATACCTGGATAATGATGGTTTATAGGTTTCCTCTGTACCATTTTAAGGCTGAGAGTTGCTTGCTATAACGTGTGGCTCATCTAGCACCACGGAAGAAGTGTAGAAAAAACTGGTAATGCAAATTGTTTTTTCTTTATATCAAAGACAGAAGAGAACAAGGTTAAAAGAATGTTAAATTCAAACGCATTGATTAGCAAAACGAGTTGACCACAAAAGCCATTCATGTTATGTTGTTGTCAAAAGAGAATGAAGACTGAGTCTTGAATAACAGTCATTAATCAGACATTAGGACTGGTACGTCGAATATGGTATATAGATTTCTAAAACTGATGAAACAATATCGGAAAGAATAATAAAATGTTTAGCTTTTAAACCAAGTCCAAAGATGACCATCATTATGCAAGAGATTTCCAGCACTGAATCTATAAGGCAAAACCAGATTATCTTTCCGTCGACATTTAGAATCATTTCTTTATGCTGACAGAAAGTGGGAAGTGGAAGGAAAAAAATGAATTTCCCCTCCGAGAGTTAATTCGTCACAGCCAGAAACAAAGAGGAAGTCTACTGACCTGAACTAGCAACTGATATGAATTCTCCAGCTCTCACACACACACACACACACACACACACACACACACACACACACACACACACACACAAACACACACACACACAATCACACACACAGACACATACACAAACACATACACACACACAGAAACACACACACACATAAACACACACACACACACACACACACACACACAAACACACACACACACAAATTTCATCTAAAGCACAGCTGGCTCATACGTTTATGACACACGCACACACAATAGAGCAGAACAAACTGATGTTCACCACGTCAGCTGATCGTGTACGATGATGTCTTCGTTCATCATAATGAATAACATTTTCCACCTTAACACCGTCAGTGGTCTGGTCTGGCGTCACTCCGGAGAAAGCTGCTCCCAAACACGTTACTTGTTTAAGGTATATGATGATGAAAACAAATGAAAAGAAGAATAAAGTGTTTTGTCTTAGGTGCTCTTAGAATTCTGGATGTAGATTTCTTCTGACCAAAATAAATTTCGCGCGGTGTATTCTATCTTCGCTAATAACTAAAGACGTTAGATTTTAACCTGGCACCTGCACGTCACTGAGGCATTGTAAACGATACGTCCACTGAAATGATATTATTTCATATGATTGTCGGATTAATCATCTCACATACATACCACCGAACACATGTTCTGGCACTGAGCATTTAGAACTGTACTGTGGTTGTGGAGTGTCTTTAGCATCATCAGGCATCCTACAAGAGGGCTGCGGCTGAGTGCCTGTGCAAGTCGCTGTAGGTGTGGGTAGGATCTGCTGGCGCGGGCGGAGGCGGTGATGCCCCGCGGTCATCACACAGTAACTGGTCTGAGTAATGGGCGTCGTCGTCGCTATACGGCTCCTGCGACATGGGCATGTGATGTGGACGGACGACGCTGAAGTACTGAGGGGCGCCCCCCACGGAACCGTACCTGACGGGGTGCTGCTGCTGCTGCTGTTGTTGCTGCTGCTGGTAACTCAAGTCGCTAGAGCCATAGATATGGCCGTTGGGGCCTCGGAGAGGGCTGCGATTCGCGGCGCGGGTGTGGCGGCCCAGAGTGTAGAACTGCGGGGTAGGCACGCTGGGCATGCTGGGCCGCTCTTCTGCCTCCCGGGAGCTGCGTTCCACTTTGGTCACATCGGGGATAGACATGGAGAGTCCCCGACGCCCTATCATTTCCTCGCCATCCCCATCTCTCCTTGGAAGCGAGGGCGTCACTTGCTCCACGTGCATGGCCTCGCACGGGGGTGACTGAGACTCGGGGTTTTCGACTGTGGGTCGCCTCTCCTCAGGTGGGGTGCCATTCAGCTCTGTGGTGTCCTGGCGGGACGTCTCAGGATCTGGGTTGAGGAGAACGCTACCCCTGGACGAAGACCTGACGACGACGCTCCCACCGTTGACTAGACTCGTGGCTGCTTTCTCGGGATCTTCGGGTGGCTGGCGACGTCTGTTGAGGCGTCGCTTTAGGGTGGAAGGCAGGCAGTAGCAGTAGGTGGCAACCAAGACTACCACCAGCAGAAGCCCGCCAACACAACCGCTAATCACTGCTGCCTTCTCACTGGCCACTATATTCGCGTTCGAGCCATAGCCACCAGGACCTGAAGACAGACCCGATCCTCCTGTTAGATAATAGATAAGAACTGGTGTTAGTAATGCCACAAAAGTTACTCTTCATTCTCCCTTACGCCGTGTCATGTGTTGTCTGGAGAGTGACACAGTAAACGTTTGTTGTACTTACCTCCCTGAAAAATCCTGCAAATGTTTTACATGACCCACAAAGAATCGTCTAAAGTCACCTTTCTTTCTTTTTCACTAAGCTGACTAATGGTTAGAATTCTTGTGATTTGCAGTGCAATAAAATGCTACTCTATGCCTTCCAGTTTTTTTCGACTTAATCCCTGTTTCTTGACATTTCTTGTCTTCCAGTATCCTCAATACACATCTAAGTACTTCTCCGTCTTGAAGATCAGTGACCATCACAAATCTATTTTCACTGCAGATTGTTCCATAACACCCAGTGCATCTATAAATAAAGATAAATTAGTTCTGTCTTGGTAACATAGTGGTTAGCGTCCCTACCTATGATTTGGAGAAATAGGGGTTCGATTCTCCACAAGAACTTACGCCACACAGAGAATCAAATGACTGCACCTTCGAGAGCACTTGGGGTGATGAGAACGTCACCCGGTATCGAGTTCCATAACAGACACTCATCTAAGAACCTTCTCTATTGACATATATCTATACCATTATTGACACCTTCATATTACACCTCATTACCAGCATCACTGTAGTTTTCATCATTAACTATCGATAATGCCAGCGTAGACGTCATTACGTACATAGTATCATTATTGCCTTACCTATCATTGGTAGTAAGAAATATTCTTAGTTTCGTCACGGCCAGTGTAACCCTGTGACTCTGTTACTCTTCCCGTTAATGTCAACATCACTGTGACTCTGATCGTTACCATGAGTGACATTACCTGGTCCTCTGGCCCTGATGGTGACCTGGTCGGTGGCTGGAGGCCGCGGGAGCCAGAGCGCCGCCGGATTGCTGGGAGGACCTTTGTTACCCTGTTTGTCCACGGCTCGCAGACACACCCACAGCACCTTCTGCAGTAGACAGGGAGACAAAGAGAGGAGGAGGAGGGTGTCAGCAGAAGATATGGGTACTGCAACCTACCAACTCCTGGTCAAATGCTATGAAATGATGTCAGGGTCACAATATGGTAGAATTATCAACAAGAGAGTGTAGACACCACAAGAATACTATGAGACTGGACAAAAACGATTGAAGGCAAAAGAGACAACAGAAACATGTATATGAATAAGCGAGTGTGTTAATCCGCTGGCTAGGGTCTCTGTCTAAGCTTGTGTACATATGTAGTCCAACAGCATACACTACCAAACTTCAGAGGTGCCCAAACTCGCAGTACAACATTTGTCCTCATACTTGTCCACTAAGATCTCTGGGCAAAGATGCTGAAGGATACGCTATGCCCAAATAACCTTTAAGGTTCGAAACTAAATGGCAAGAATATCAGCCACGTGACTTAATTCTTTCTTGAGTGAAGTGGCTGAAATGTCAGCTACTTGATTTAATTCTCTCTAAATTCTGAGGTACGATGATGTGATTCTGATAAGAGACAAAACTAAACAGTCTACTGTTCTGTCCTCACACCTCTAGTGAAAAGTAAAGTGAGTTAGTCATCATTTTCTTTGTATCTATCTTTAAGTTCCTTCCAAGATCTAATCGCACTTCGTTATCCATCTTGAGGCGGAAATTGAATGACCCTATTAGCCTTATAGTTTGGAACTGCAGCTAGTTAGGGAATAAGTATTATAGGGATACTTTATAAATTTGCATTATATGTTGGAGTGGGAGTTAACATTGGTGCTAAGCATCTTAGAGTACTCAGGCTTTGTCCTTACGCGAGCCATGGCTTATTGAAGTACAGCTACCCTTGAATGCAATCACTGACAGTGGCATACCCATGGTGACCCAAACAGCTGAAGAAATCAAGATTATGTACCATTGATAAAAGAAAAATCACAGGTTTTAAATGACTTAAAGGAGACAAAATCTTTACCCAAAAGATCTGTCCCTCACGACAGTGTCATCAATTCACGAAATGTCACTATAAATGATTACGACTTCTCAGGCACAGGCAAGGAAAGGTTTCTTTAAGTTCATTCACTTCATTAGAAGGTCATGAATAATGTGGGTACTGTATCCATATGTGGGTCGGACGTACGATGAAAGCTTTGAAAATTTTATGTGGTGGAAAATTAGAGGCATTCTCATATCATCCAGTCAATGGTTTAGTCAAGAATCATTTCTTCCCTGAGAGTTTTTGGTCTGCCTTAAGAGATACATTTTTTGCCAACCATCCCCGCCTCTTTCCTCTTACCTTCTCGTGGACGGTGATGGCCAGGGCGGCCCTCTCCTTGGTGGTGGCAGGGGCGGGAGCGGGAAGTCCTCTGATCCTCTCGCCGGAGCACTTGAGGGCGGCTTGGCTCTTGATGGGTGCCACATACCCTTCATAAAGAGTAGCACGTCCCCAGTCCCGGTCCTCGCCTACAGCCGTCCAGTCCAGCACCACACGCCCACTCGAATGGTTAACCCACGCCACTAGGTCCATAATCCTGTGAGGCGGGCGTGTGTGTGGCCAGTGTATGATTTAGTGAAGGTGGAAACATGTTGAGTTTAGTATGACACAGACACCCAAATAAATGCACGTACATATTCCCTTTGACAAATACTCAATCATAGATTCTTAGGATTATCATCAGTTCAGGTCACTGAGAGTGAGTAACTGCCTCATGCCTTCCCTGTTGTGGTGGGGTCTATGGCAGATGGCCTCTCTCTCTCTCTCTCTCTCTCTCTCTCTCTCTCTCTCTTGTTGTTTACTCCTCCCAACACCTCTCCTCCCACATCTCTATTCCATGTATTCCCCTCACCATTCTCCTCCCTCCATCATGGCCAACACACTCTCCCCTGAGCCAGACAGCCTACACCACTTACCTGGAAGGTGGGATCTTCTCTCTGTTGATGATGTGCGCCTCTCGAATGTCTAGCGTGGGTCCAGTCACCTGACGGGTGAAGGGTGGAGCCTCGCGGGTGTGGGCGAAGGGCACGACGGTGCCACAGCAGGAGGGAGATGCCCACGCCCTGTCGTCCTCAAAGCCACCGAAGGCTAGCTGGTGGGACAGAGAAAACCTTTTACTCGGTAGCATACACAGAGTAGACTGAGGGCTGTTTGAATGATTGCGAGTGATAACTGGAAGGTCTTTTTTATGAGAGTGATGGTCTGGTATTAGTGACTCTTCTACTCAAACAGCTGTGGTCATGAAAAAGTGAGGGTTGGTTGGATGACATAAAACCAGAAAAGACTTGCACACCTTTTGCAGGATTTAGGTACGTAACTCCACTCCCTGGTTGTGAAGAATACCAGTTAGGGAGCAATGCCTCAACTCCCCCAACATGCAGACGTCTCCACCCACTTCCTCCCTTCCTTTAAGCAGTCTACAACCGTGGCAGCTATGATCATAGTTCTGACTCGAACCTGCACCTTCTCTTCCCTTTGGCTCCTTCACTCACCTCCTTGGTGTAGGCGTGCCTGTGGTGCCTCAGGTCGTGGTCCCTGGCGTGGGTCTGGGCGAGGGCAAGCACTGCCTTGCCAGCGTCTACCGAGAGCAGCACAGCATACCGGGCAGGTCCATCGAGCGGAGGGGCGTAGCGTGTGTAGACGGCATCCCCTCGCGTGATGTCTGGGTCTGGCAGACCAAGAGTGGACAGGTTAGTTCCCAGTATGGCTGGTGGAATGGTTTACTCACGATGAGAGGGACGGGTGGGATGGTAAAGGTAGGATGGAGTTGAGTGGTTAAGGCTGGTGAGGGGGCTTGATGCACGGGGGTTGAAAGGGAGGGTGAGTAGCAGTGTGGGAGGTTAGTGGTAGTGTTATGGCTTAGTTGATCGGGTTCAGAGGGAGAGTTAGTTTATCTGGAATAGCTTAGTTGATGGTGCTAGAGTCTTGCCCAGGTCAAGTAAAGTCAAATTTGAGTTGTGGAGGTACTAACCACCGGTGCCTAGGTCAAGCAGGGGCACACGAACAGGGGGGTAGGTTCCTCCGGTGGCGTTGGTGCCAAGTCTCTGCAGGGTTGCCATCACCGCTGCGTCCATCACCGCTGCTCCGCCCATCTGGAAGACAACACAAGAAAGATGTTGATGCCATATAAAAGAAAGGTGAAGGTACACCTCGCTACTCATTATAGGATCGACTATTATAAGCAGCACTTGTTAGCTCATCAGGATGTCTATATACTGTGCATGGAAGACTCCTGAATGCTCTTAATACTATGATGTGTGTAGTGTATGTGTTAAACCAAGTACTGGCCTGAGTGTGTGATTTGAATGAAATATGTCAGTAAGTTATGGCTGAGTGATGTCGGTGTGGTTATCTGATATTTTTACGGATGGGGTGAGATCGAGGTGAAGTACATGATAATGTAATGCTAGAGGGAAAAAATAGAATAAAGTTGCCACAATCAGTGTCAGTAGATTACGCTATGTTGTTGTCCGAATTAGAGGACGATCTGAATAGAATGATGGACCACTGAGATTGTATATGTAGGAACAAGATCTGAAATCCTAATCCTGATCAAAGAAATAAGAATCTAGTTTCACTGAGGGACTAGAGGATATAGAGTGTACAAGGAGCTTACATGAAGGAGGATTTGTCTCAACTCTAATTGACTGTAATACTCAAGGCCATATGGATCAATTAGCTATATAGAAGGAAAAGTAGATATGAGTAACTTGCGTAGTATACTTGGAATCAGGATGGAAAAAGAGAATCGACTGAAGATGTGAGAAGGAATTTTGGTGAATTAGATTTAAAAAAAAAATAAGATCTGAATAGGTGCACCGATGAAAGTCTTCCTGATGTGGTCATATAGACCGTATGGCAGATAACAAGTCGGTGAAGAAAGTATGAAGATACAGGAAAAGATGCAAGGAAGAAAGGGAGATCGAAGAGCAGGTGAACAGATGTAGTCAAGAGAAATCATCAGGATTAGAAATGTTGCGAATGAAAATAGCGGAAGAATGAATTCTGATCGAATGCAGCGGAAGCATCTTGTGTAAAGACGTGGTGTGTATGGAGATGTTGAGCCCACTGGATGAATTAACAGTGTGTGGAGAATGGATATGTAGGAAGCGCTTTCATAAGTGTGGAAGTCTACGATTTACTTCATGACACTGGGGAATGGGTTGAGGATGTATGTGTATGACTGATCTAGTGCCTCAGGGGATTTGATGAGCTCTATACGGGTTAGAAGTAGACTTAATGATAATAGATCTATACATGTAAGCATGACTTACCATCAAAACACATTGACACAATATCATCCAACTATCAAATGAAAAGTCGAACTGTCATGATACATATGTCACTGCTAATTATGACGGTTCGATGTCCCCATCTCATTGCAAATGGAAACACACACACACACACGCGCACACACACACACACACACACACACACACACACACACACACACACACACATTATACCTTGATTTCACCGTAGATGATGATTGGTTTGTGTTGGTCTGCTCTGATGACGTCATCCCTGTCCTGGCTGGTCCACACCCGGACTGACACGTCACTGGCGGAGCTCGGGAGTGACGTCACTTGGATGTGCAGAGCTTGGTGAGAGTCTGCGCGGTTCTCCACCTTATACCGCCAAACACCACGCTGAAACACAGTGTTAGTCGCCACTGAGATTCTCACGAACTGAGTTACGTCTTGCAAACATCAAAACCAATCCATGTTTATATGTATCAAAGTCTTCAGACTCTCAAATTCTGCACAGGTAAAAATGCTGAGGACTTAACGTAGACTCCTACTACGCATGCGCGCACGAAACCCAAGTTACCTCAGCGTTGTGAAGATTCACTGAGATCATGTTGACGTCGCCGTCTTCCTCCTGCATGTTGACGGAGGCGAAAGTGGCTCCCGAAGGTGCCGTCAGGTGGATGGTGTTGCCGACGTGGTTAAGATCGTAGTAGTAGACGGCGAATCGGGCGTTGGCTGCCAGGGAGTCGTCTAGAGAGAAGGCGCCAGTGCTCAGAGAGGCGATGCCTCCCTGGTAGGTGGCACTGTGGATGAGGACGGGCGTGGTGGCTCCTCCTGCGGCGACGGCGGCAGTGAGAGCCTCCATCAGGGCCACCAGCATGCTCACCTGCGGCAGGCAGGAGACGTTGGTAGAGTTAGAGGAAAAAGAAGAGGGCTCGTAGTGATGGGTCTGTTGATGTTAGGAGACGAGAAAGAGATGGGAAAAATTAAAGGAAAGGAAGATAAATAAGAAGGTAAGACGAGGCGCAGGAGGATGATTATAAGTGAAAGGAGATGTTGACAAAGTTAGAGGAAAGACAGGAAGGATATGAATGAAACCATTCATGTCTGGAGCATTATCTACAACAGCATGCTAAACCTGTGCTCCTGAGAACTAAGTCAGTAGGTCTGGCAATGCTTGCAGGGCACGTCAGTGGAAGCACGAGGCCAAGAATTCTCCTGCTGCTGGGTTGGAGGCCACTCCTCAGTGTAGCTGTTGATTGAAGCAGCACATTCCTCACTCTTTCACTATCACTATTCACATTAGATAGTCTTTCCCAAACAAAATATTCACGGTCACTACTCATTACGGAGCCCATCGTCCCAAACTCTCATTCATCCAACACCACCATCAACCTAACGTGCTCATCCAATACCAAGTCTATTCATCTCGCAGTATATCCTAAAGCCCTTACCTACCACCATCACTAACAAGGAGTCTATCCTCAACACCACCAACACCACCACTTACCTCGGAGCCCAACGTCAACACCTACATCATTCCCACCTTTCAGTCAATCCCCAACATCTCCATTCACCATCACATCTCAAAGTGTACCCCTAGCACCCTTCATCTATCGCCACCACTTATGTTGGATTCATCACCGACACTTTCATCCACCACAGCCAACTCACTCACCTTGGAGTCTATACCAACGCCCTCATCCATGACGGTGAAGACCCGGCCTCCTGACTCTCTAGCGACGGGGACGAGAGCGTGCGGTGGCGCAGGAAGTCCTGGTCGCTCAGCTAGAGGGTACAGCACCAGCAGGAGCCTCAGGCCGTACCGCTGCACCAGCTGTCGCACCTCCTCCGCTTCACTCTCTCGACCGTCGCCTCCGCTCGTCACCAAGACAATGTTTGCAGCCTGGACGTGGGAGACGGTAAGACACCATTTAATAATATCTTACTGAGTAGCAACTCCACCATGGAGGCTCTTGACGCGGAGCTGAGAATTTGCTCTTTCACAGTAGCCGACTTGGTACGAGCAAAAACATATCTCCCGTCGAAGCCATATGTGACGAAAGACAACTGAAGTTTGTGAGAAAAAAATACGGAAAAAAAAGATTAATCGTAGCTCCTCAGATGTTTGTAGACCTGGTATCAAAAGCTGGAGGAGCTGTAAAAAGGAGGAGAGGTAAGGGATTCCACAGCTGCGCTGTCTGAAGAAAGGAGATATCATAATGCTTAGTCCCCGCGTGCGTGGATGGTCTCCACACGGAACTGAGGGAAGCAGCGACCAGCAGCGCGCTCTAGATCCAGGCTATGGTGCCTGGAATCATCATAAGTGAGAGGAAAGTAAGGTGCTGCAGAGAGTGGTTTTATCAGCTGGAAATATAATTACAGATTGATGAGGTTGGACGAAAGGAGGATAGGAAAATGGAAGATAGTTTATTTTACGTGGCATGCTCCAGTCACGTACAGAAGTCTACTTCAAGGCCAAGCCTTAACTGAATTATGGAGAGGTTAATGAAAACGAAAAAAGTAGAGATAAGGGAAAGTATTTACGAATTTTGGAGGAAGTGAAAACCAGTCTTTCAAAAGGTGCCAGGTCAGAGTTACTGGGAAAGACATGAGAGGATAGAGAGTTCCAAATATTCGAGACGTAAAGAAAGAATCAGTTATCAAAACGGCCCACCCTTGAGTTGCTAACGGCCACACAGTAATCATGTGACGCAGCAGCTTGCCGAGTATTGCGTGGGTTAGCTAGTGGTGGGGGCACACAAACAGCCATTTCTCGGGAGCCAAAACCAAAGTAATACCTATGGAAGAGGGGAAGTGAAATTAAGCTGGGAAGTTTAGATGTCGGACCGGTTTCGACTCAACTTTTTCAGGTTAGGATGCAAAGTTAAAACCACCCGACATATGACAGAAGAACTCTATACAAGGACGGATCAATCCTTTGTAGAAAGGCAGCAACTTTTCGGAAGAAAAGAAATTTCGACATCTACATAGGACTCCCAGTTTCGTAGTGGCAGACTTACCTATTTTCGTAATATGGAGTTTCCAAGATCGAGTGAGTGTTACAATAATACTATGTTCATTAAGTCAAGAGGCGAAATTACAGAATTGTTAGAGGAGAGAGGAAAGTTGTGAGGAATTTTCGATGCAGAGATGGGTAGCAACTTGGTCTTGGAGGAATTACTTAACCAGATTTCGTCTTCCCCGCTGAGATGTTCTGTCCAAGGCTGAATTTATTGAGGAAGTTGTGTCGAGACGAGATACGGATCGAGTGAGAGAAGAAGGGGCAGAGGTGAAGGATGTTGAGGAATGAAGTGTTGAGTCGTTAGTGTATGAGAGCATTTGGCTGTGTGTGGAATAGAGGAAATCGTTGATAAAAAGGAAAAAAAATGTAGAAGATAGACATAGCCTTAAGGAACACCGTTGTCGATGGAGAACCAAGGAGATAGACCGGCCAGAGAATGAGTTAGATATGAGGTAGCAAAGTGAGGGAAGCTAAAAGAGGGGGTGGTTAGAAATAAGACCCCGATGTTTAACCTTGTCAAAAAAATTTAGATAAGTCTAAGGAAACTACATTGGATTTCCCCAAATCTTTCAGGGATGATGACCAGACATTAGTAAGATAGGAAAAGATAGTACCAGAGGATCTAGCCTTGCGAAGGCACACTGATGATCGGAGAGAAGGCTGAGAGATTCAAGATGTGTGATCATATGGGAGGTGAGAGGAAATTAAAAGGCTTTGGAAATGGTGTATGTCACAGTAATAGGACGATAGTTAAAGGACTTAGAACTGTCACCCTCCTTAGGAGTAGGATGTATCAATGCATGTTCCAAGAAGAAGGAAAAGTCATGATTTTTTAATAGAAACTGAACAGACTAGCAAGCACTGCAACCAAGCCAATCTTTGTAGTTCATATTGAATTTCCTTTCATACCGAATTCTAATAAGGGGATGGGAAGAATGCATTGCCCCATGGCAGGACGTCAAACTGTTTAAGACGTATACACAGTTGGAGGAACTTGGGGGTAAATATACGGGACATCAGTATAGTTATAAGGGCAAAGAAACTTTGAACTAGATGGCTTTCAACCTGGGAGACTCAAGATATGTTAGGTGAGCAGTAGGTGTTTGTTTTTGTGCTGCAATGATATGAAACACCAACTTTGGAGGTAAAGCGATGGTAAGGAGCATAGATTTAGTGAATGAACATAACTACATTCTTGAACAGTTGAACGAATGCTTTTCAGAGAGATCAGAAAGCTGGTGTTCAACAGAGACGGTGGATCCGAAGCCGCCAATGTTGCAGACATACATATGGAGAGAGAGAGACAACTAGTCATGTTCTGGAGTATTGTCCTTAAAGATTGCCTGTGAGGCTCAAGTATACCCCAGGAACCGGCCAGCCCTCCTTAACCGATGGACAATACAGACGGGTAGATCTGGACTTGGGGTGTACGTAAACTCAAGAAGGAACCTGAAGAAGGAATATACTGATAGCTTTAGTTTTCCTTCACAGTAAAAAGAAAAACAGTTTACAGGAGGCATATCAAAGATGTTTGTAGGAAAGATGTACTCGTTAGCAAAAAGTGGAGGCTCAAAACGATATATGATAATTGAAAGCAGAGGTATAAGACAGTGAAATAGTTCCATTCTCTCATATACTACGGCAATTAGCGAATATATGTGATGAACAAGAGTTACTCACTGAGGATATCAAATGGGAATGACCAGATCATGTACACAGAGATGTGTTAACATAAGAGACGAGTTTTAGTTGTTGAAATAGAGAAATGGGAGATCACAGTGATCTATGCAACAAAGGTATTCATGATATAGTTAATATTCATGTACTGCTTCCGCCATGAATTCTGTGCAAGATACGGGTATGAATGATTCATTCTTAAAGTTATACATATATTTACTTGATACAAGCAGGTATCCTGACTTTAATTCTTTATTGCAAATGAATTCATTATCTACATGTAAACATTAAAGACACAGCTCAAAGAATCCCAAGATTTCACCTCTCTAACAACCCCATCCATAGACAAATTAAACAACCATGGAGACATCACGCATCCCTGCCGCAAACCAGTATATATTACAGTATGTCACTGTGGTGCGCCTGATCTAGTATTTTCCGATAATCACGAGAAAGTGTAAGAGAATGAGTTCCCAAGTGCACTTTCGTGTAATGATCACATCGTCAGGGGACATACAAGAATCCTTGTATC
>JAUTXX010283646.1:0-12212 GCA_032273605.1 Panulirus laevicauda | reverse complement strand
TCTCTCTCTCTCTCTCTCTCTTTCTTCTTCTTCAATAATGTGTGTCCATGTGTGTGCGTGTAGATACTTATTTGCAATGATCTTTTTGTGGTATAATGGAAGAGTTTTAAACTCGTAGGGTCCCATATGTGTGTGTGTGTGTGTGTGTGTGTGTGTGTGTGTGTGTGTGTGTGTGTTTACAGACATGGGAGTAAAGATATTTTACATAGACGAGAATGTAGTGTAAATCTCTCTCGTAGCACAAAGTAACAAACACTTAGACATACACATGTACACACTCGAACATATGATATATATTTTATGTACATATACACCCATCTCCCCAACTATCACAATCAGTAATAATAATCACACATACACCTACTCACACAGTCACTCATACATATACATATGATATATACGCACATTTATCACCTATACATATACACATGAATACGTACGCACTCGAACATATGATATATACGCACATTTATATGTACATAATACAGCCATCTCCCCAACTATCAGCCCAGACATACCAGCAATTAGCCACATAAACATTCATTTATCTACGGGAACAAACACAAAACAGCTGTTGGGGGTGGGGAGGTGTCTTTGTCTGCTGAGAGGCGGCGGGAACATATACACCGTGTCAGCTTTCACGTCATCACAGTCCTAGGAACCATGGCAAGACCCCATGCCACACGTGCATCTCATCTGCATGTATTAGGGTAAATATCTTCCAGAAGGCTTCAGTATTATAAATCCCGTTTTTTGTTGGTCCTCTGATTTTCTGTGGTCAGTGAGATGAAAAAGGTGTAGGAAATCAGTTGAGTTAGTTTAGAAAGTGTTGGAAATCAGTTGTGTGAGATTTGCAAGTGTCGGAAATCAGGTGAGTGAGATTAGAAAGTGTCGGAAATCAGTCGAGTGAGATTAGAAAGTGTCGAAAATCAATTAGATGAGATTAGAAAGTGTCTGAACTCAATTGAGATAAGAAATTATAAGAAATCAGTTGAGTGAGATTTGAAAGTGTCCGAAAATCAGTGATTCTTGATACAGTTGCTGTCTAGGGAAATATAAAGGAACTATATAGACTGTTCTTCAGATAATAGAACAGTTTCTTGACTCTAAAACGAGACACAACCTCATCTACAGAGTGCTTCAAAATGTTTTTCTGGGTGTTAAGTCACGGAAGATCTGGAGATTACGTGATACAAAAAATACTACAACTTATCTTCTTGACCCCAGAGTCACAAATTGCATTATATCATTCAATTTGTAGAATGTTCTTTTGAAGAATAATGGTCCAGGTAGCTAATTATTAGACTACCTCGAAAAAATATTCAGGTACAGCTCTAGTCATCGAATTCATTAAGAAATCTGTCTCTTTAAAGTTTTCTAAAAATAAGAAAATAAGTTATCTTCAGTCCAGCTTAATCTATGCTTAGTACATCAGCTTGGGAGCGTCTCAAGGCTTCGCCTCAGCAAATGCAAAACGTAGGACGTTTAGGCCAATTAAAAACAATTTTCATGCTGTGATCTACGACTTGCAAAAGATTTCATGCTATAATTAACTCTTTATGCGTATGATCCTTACAGATCTTAATAACATATTCAGCACCACGCTGTCTCTCTATTTTAGATATCTTGGAGAATTATCTCCCTCGAGGAAAAGAGATCATATAGCTCTTGCACTGTGCATGGGAGTTAGACTCATTTAAACAGCTCATGAATAAGACAGGGGTCTGGGAATAATGCAAGTAGGCGGGCAAGTGAATCATATTCGTCTCCTTGGGAAGCAAGACTCATGGGTTTGACTTGTGTAAAGCAACACCCACTCAAACTCATGGGTAAAGGAACATCAACTCTTTACCACTGATATGGTGGACTAATTCTGCTATCCATTGTTCACCTACCCAAAATCATGTAGAACTAAGCACACATATGAACAGAATTGCAGAGTTACTAGCACTTATTAAAAAAAATCTGATTTCCTCTTTATTTGTGAAAAAGAAGTACATTATTGTAATGCACTTACTTATAACACTTAATCATCACTGTAGATACTACATAAGTGTCTACACTTTCCATCTTGCGCAGCCGTTATATCTATCACGCAATGTTCACTATTAGATACATGATATGCGTCATCCCCAATATTTTGTAATTCTACCAACATGCAAGTTTACATCATTTAATTTTCAACTAATCACCACCAAATGCATGATGTATGAGCCATAGGATTTGTTCGGTAAAACTTTTCTGTGCTTATTCAAAGCGTAGGAGTATCCAACCCCACCTTAATCCTAAGATCTTTTGTGAGTAATTAATTAGTTACTATCATAACCCTCGGCTCTTTCATTTTCAGCAGTACTTTTTCTGCCGAATTCAATAAACATTTATTACTTTGTTTATTCAGATTTATAACTGAACATTTACCTGTTATTTACCCTTAATAACCACAGTGTCCACCAAAGAATCTCAGAAACAGGATTTAATAAAAAGATTTCTAGTTTCCCCTTTAATTTATATAGGGCTATATTGCTATCAATGCATTGATTCATTTACGTTTTCAGGTAAGGCTTTAGAACAATATGTCTCTGTAATCTGAAATATACTTTCTTTATCATGTCTGCAATATTGTTCCTCATTCTTGGATGAACCTGTAGCTAGAGTGCAACGAAAAGTATATTAAAGTCCTTATTCAGCCTGGATATCCAAATTTTCGGCACCATTCACGTTCAGCCGCTTTCCAAATGCACTTAATTCGTCTCCTCTTTTGGGGATCATCACCAACAGAGTCCTCGTTAATTGACATTTCCGCTTCCTGGAATCAGAGCAAAAGTCAATTTCCTTAATAAGACCAAACAGTTGGCAGGGGGGAGAGGGGATTCGACCCCGCAAACCCTCGCAATCTTACTCGGAAAAAAGACGAACGACAAGAGCAGCACAACCACTCGGGCCCTCAACAACCTCACTGACATCAACATTCAGCCCTCGACATCCGTGTCGTAATAGTGCGAGGACTGCGACAATCAGGATGTGATCCCCTTCCCTACATCAGCAATACCCGTCGTCCATGGGTTTCCTCTGGCGATATCGCTCTTTACGTCAACCAAGCGAACCCGTCAGTTGAACCTATTATCTTCGTTGGTTCCCATCGGCGAACCCGTCAGTTGAACCCATCAGCTTTGTTGACTCCCATCGGCCATAATTTCTCTACCTTTCTTTTGTTTTTTTACTGCTTGCGTTAATGTTCTTTTTTTTATATCGTCTCTTTTGTATTAATTCCGTGTTTGTTCTCTTCGCTGTTGTTATAACTATTAATGGCATGATGTTGTGTGTCTTTGTTGCTTTGTTTGCACGAGTGTTCTTCTCAGTGTCCTTGTTTTTTCTATATTATTGAGTGTTAGGTGTTTAAGGGAGTCTGTTTGTCTTTCACACCACAATCTGATAATTAATGATTGGAAAAATTACAATTGGTACAGGGTCGTTATGCAAATTAGGTCAGAAGTTTCCATTACAACAGGAAATCGTTTGACTTTCAATCGACTGACTCGTTTTCGATTTTTTCAGGTGTTACCGGACTCCATCTGCTCAAGACCACGAGAATTATCGAGATTACTGCAAGTGAAAAATCACCTTCGGCGAGGCTGGGTCACTTGGAGCACAGTTTCATCAAAGGACTTCTTGATCCAAATTGATCTACACCTCTCTGCTACTGGATGTAGCGCAGCGTTGGGCTGCAAGAACCTGTAGAATGGTCCTGGGTTAACACTATGACTCTTTCATAAAGATGTGGCCTAAGGTAATCATAGATGAATAAATGAATTTGACAAGAAGTTATGATAATTGGCTGTCGAGAATAAAAGATAACGCTTGTATCTCTCAAGCTATCTTTCCTGAAGATGAAGTAGTCTTTCATCTCCATATTACATTGTAGAACTGTTCCTTCCCCTCATCGTTCTCCTTCTTTTTCTCCTCTCTTGATAATCCTAAAGCCATTGTTGCCTTCTAGGTAACACCTCCGTCACCTCCACCCAGCTCCCTCTCTCTCTCCCTTTTCTCCATCCGTAATTTCTCCTCTCCCTCAGGACTCATGTTTCATAACTGGTTGGTCAGAAGGGGTGAAAAAGGCGAAAGGGTTAGGCAGGGGAAGATACGCTTGGCAAACAAGAGACGGTTATAGAGTATGGGAATCCATGAGTGTAGTTTCTTATCATATTAAGATGGATGGTTTTGCCTTGTGCGTATTTTCGTACCGTGTGTGTGTGTGTGTGTGTGTGTGTGTGTGTGTGTGTGTGCGCTAACAGATTACCCCCTACCCCTGTGCCTCCTCTACCCCATCATCACCACCAGCAGCAGCATTATCATCCTCCCCCTTCTGCGTATCAGGTGTCGCAAGAGTTGACAGCGCATGCGCTGTACCTTCACCACCCTACACCCCCATGTCCCACCCTCCACCTCTACCCTCCTTCCACCCTCCTCCCCATCGCCCGACAGAATCTAACTCCCGCCACCCAGCCACGTGTTTTGGGCATACGTCACTCCACTTCCCTGACGCATCGTTGTTCCCCTTAATCGTCCCCTGTATGTGCAGCTGTTAATATTCCTGTTGTTGTAAACGTGTCGGGATGAGTGGTGGGGCGTAATGTTCAGTGGGGGTGACGCAAAGAAAAATAAACGTTCGTGCAAAAACAGACACACAAAAACACATAAACATTTACACAAAAACAAAAACACATGATCGCACGCATGTTTATAAACAGAAAGCCCCCAGTTGAGCAAGAAGCCACACACATGCATGCATTAACTCACACACACACACACACACACACACACACACACACACACACACACACACACACACACAGCTAGAGGCCGTCAATCTGTCCATCATGGAAGACAGAAGAGTGAGAGGTAAATTGATGACGACCTTTAAATCTTTAAACCAGATTGATTACATAGACAGTGAACAGTTTCTCAAAATATGTAGAAATAGAACAATAACAGAAGATCGAACGTAAAATTAAGCAAGGTCCTTTTTAAAGACTATGAAGACGTGCTTTTACAGTATAAGAGCGATAGATGGATAGAATAAGCTAAATGAAGACGTGGTAATTCAAAGAAATATAGAAGTTTGAAAGGGTATATATTCAAGGGATGAAGCCCCACGAGTGTAATACTCCCTCCACGTGCAGAAGAAAATGATGATTACAAATGGGTAATTACATAGCTGGCAATAAAAAAGAGGCAGTATTTGAAAGATCTTTGAGAATGTGAGGTTACTAGAGTACAGTATAGAAAGAGAAGGTGATTACTTAAAAGAAAAGTGAATGAACATACTATATAAGAATGTCAAAGATAGAAATGATTCCTGAAATTCATGGAAGGAAACTATTTGTTAAAAAGACTTATAATTAGACCATAAGACTGAGACTGGAGCGCATTAATGAAGACGAAATGTATAAGGAGCTTGTTACTCCGTAATACAAAATTTCATAGCTTTAAAAGCTATATGTATCTGATTGTAGATTAGACCAAACATTTCAGCAACAACAACATGGGTGAAGAGTATATCTCCAAGGGTAGGTGGAGGCAAACACTGAACGTATAGTGAGTACAATACACTGACATGGGAGAGAGTGTCTAGTGGGTTAAATGCTACGTATCAAAGTGTTCCCAAATTGAAACTCATTACCTCCAGCACCAACGAGATGGGCTTGAGGAAGGAACCATGAAAAGCATTGAGAATGTTATAGCCGAGGTGCAGGTTGTCTATTGAAGGATCTTGATATATAAAAAAGGATCATAGCCCTTAAGAAATCTTACTCTATGTACTCAGGTAGTGTAGAAAAACATTCGACTAGCGGTATGAGATGTTTTTTAGAAACCCGATGGAAGAAGGATCAATGTGAAAGGAGTGGGAAAAAAGAAACGTTTTGGCTACTGGGAAAAAATGAAAAAATAGGAAAGATGCATGATAGTGCAGGCCGGTATTACTGACAGAAGTGATCTTCAAAAAGACAGAGCAGATGATGGACTTCCGTTGTGTATTGGTTATCGTTCCTAATCGTGACGCATTCATGGACAGCCCAGGGTCCAAGGCATAGGCTCGAATCCTGGTTGCGGCAGTCGGTAAACTGTCGATAAAAGAGGCATTCTCATACAATTTATACAATTCTTTTAATTGTCAATGGACCTAATTTGTACATGCCTAAACTGTTGTTAAGATTTCTGATGACTCTGTATTGGACAACGCTGGATTGTGTGATATTTCTATCTACAAATGATGACAAGAGCGTTTTTCCAGTCAATTGGGTGGCCGAAGTCTCGCATGTGCTCTATTCTTGCACATGCAAGAGTACAGCCTCCCTATTGACTGCAATAACGCCCAGAACATTGTATCTTGTCATGCAATTGTAGACAAAAGTATCATAGAATCTAAGACTGTCAAACACTGTCTCAATAGCGATCTTAACATGAGTTCTGGCATGTACAAATTAGGTGGACAAGAACGTTGGGTAAATCGCAGCCAGACTCTTTCCCATTGTCATATGACACATGGCTTTGGTCACCCGAATCCTTTGATGACCCCCCGACCCCTGTCTATAGTGATTACGTTTCTTACTTGACCTTCTCGCCTGACCCTAACCTGACGAGGTCATGTCGTATATATAAATGTCTTTAAACCTACATTTGTTTATCACCTTTGTGTTCCTGTGCATATTCACGAAACAGACAAGTGACAGTTACAGAGGATTTTATAAATCACTAAGGAAAATCAAGGTAGAAAAATCTGCTTAAGCACATTTGTGTATTTCAACACATCTTCAAAAACAAATAATAACACACCACAGATGGAGGACAATATAGACACCAGTAGATGTTACCAGGATCACATCATACACGGTAGTGAAGCAGGCAGTGAGGGTAGTATGGGAACCCTTGTGGAGTCAGAGGACACTCAGGTAACAAAACCCGACCCTACTACTCAGGTCACTACGCCTGTGTCAGGTCATCAACCTTCTTGCTCAAGTCACTAGGAAATACATGTAAGATAACGTTGTCTACACTAAATAATTCTCTACTAACATTCATATTCTTACCACCAGTCAGCTGTATAAGAGCAGATTCATATAGATTTCTATCTATAAAACTAGGATTCGAACCTTGGATAGCCCTTGGAAGCATCAGGGCCAGCAACGCTAACCGCTAGACATGAGCGGTTGTAAACAAACGTTCGAGGAGTGGTAGAGCTGGAGGAGGAGGAAGAGAAGCAGGAGGAGGAGGAGGAGGAGGAGGAGAAGCAGGAGGAGGAGGAGGAAGAGGAAGAGAAGCAGGATGAGGAGGAGGAAGAGAAGCAGGAGGAGGAGGAGGAAGAGGAAGAGAAGCAGGATGTGGAGGAGGAGGAGCAAGTGAAGGAGGAGGAGGAGGAGGAGGAGGGAGACGGTGCGATGACTGTGCACTGACTCTGGAGGACACAGACCAAGTGCGAGGAGTCGACTCATAAGGGTCAGGTCATAGGTCATCCATCAACCCTAGGGGTTGTGGTCGTGCTGAAGAGTCGTGTCGCCAAGCTCAAGGGTCGTACTTTCGTACTCAAGGGTCGTACCGTCATGTTCAAGGGTCGTTCCGTCGTGCTCCGGGGTCGTACCGTCATGCTCAGGGGTTGTACCGTCGTGCTCAGGGGTTGTACCGTCGTGCTCAAGAGTCGTACCGTCGTGCTCAAGGGTCGTAAAGTCATGCTCGAGGGTCGTACCGTCGTGGGTACAATTGTACTTCTAGGGAAAGCCAATCAAGTTCTGTGTCCACAGTTATCACTGATGGTGTGTTAACGGGAAATTTGAGCACATCACCAGCCTACGCCACACACACACACACACACACACACACACACACACACACACACACACACATAAATGGAAGGACCAACAGCTGGTTGGGATGCGAGGCGGTTACCCTGTCCAGGATTCAAACCTGGCCCAGGTTACATCATGGCTGGCAGCGATAACCCCAGCATTACGAAGGCTCGTAATGTGCAGGCGAGAGTCTGGCAGTGTGATAGGATCTGCCTCTGCATCTCAGACACGCTGTGGTGTGTGTCGACCGAGGTCTTCTGTATGATTCAGATGAGTGCCTCGCCAAGAGTGTACCAGTTCCTCAGCTGGATTCGAAGAGAAGGAACTCTTCACCCTGTGTCGCGTCGAAAGCAGACAGTGCAACATTTCTGAACATTCTGCTTGAAAGGTAATGTCGTACATATTGCTGAGGCTAGACAGAGCCCATTACCGATTTCTTTCCTGAAATACAACTGAAAGAATCAATCATGCATTGGGATAAACCTCGACTTCGAAAAGCAGTTCAGCCTCATGACCCAACACTCCTCCTACAGCCAAAGAGTGTGGGACTTGTGGAAACAATGATGTCTTATAATAGTCAGGCAGGAGTACGCTCCTGAAGACAGAACCAGACGGTGAGGAACGATTCAGGGGACGGAGATGAACCTGACGGAGGCGATCACGATGTTGAGACACATATCCGTCAGCCTGACGCAGTAACATCATCAGATATGTAGCGACCTGATCACAAATACTTGACCGTATCCGAGCATCAGCTGGTGTCTGATATCCTAACACAACAGCTGCAGCAGTAGCTTCAACAACAGCAGGTAGACGTGATGAAGCAGAGGGCTCAGAAGCAGCAGGAAAAAGCCAAGAACGAAATGATGGACAGTTGTGGGGTTACGTAAAGTGGGAGGCAGAGGTTTTATACATATGATCAAGCAGCAGTTGTGGGAATCGCCTGAGAAGCAGGCACAGGGGCTGGGTCAGCAGGAGCAACATGCAGACAGTCCTGTACCATGACTAGCCCAGGAGGAGGAACAAGGAGGCAACAATACTCAGCAGCTGGACCCAGGAAGGAGAGGTGGTGCGCAGTAGGGGCAATGGCTAAGCCAATTGAATGGAATGTAAGCAGAGTTCTGACAGTATGTACAAAGGGCAGCCGCTAAGCGGACCTACCCAGACAGTAACTAGAATGAAAGACAGTGTGATAGGGTGTGAACTAAAGGAACCAGTGTGCAGACCACAAAGACCATCGTAAGGACGGCAGAGACCGGCACATCGGCCGCAAGGACCAGCAAGCGTCAGGACAATACTGGGATAACAGGTGAGCAGGGCACTCGACACTCAGTCCTAAATCATAACAAACCTGAACCTTCACAAGGACATGGTCATACCTGGTAATACAGGAAGACCCTCTGTACGTTGGGAGCTGCACTGCTACAAGACCTTAGTGGACGCAATGCATAGGCATTACGGAGCCAGAACGAAGTCCTCTATACTCAAGACCAGAGTCATAACACCAAGGGAGGCTCTACAGAAGCTCTGGCACTCGATCTGGAACGGATAGCACAAGCGGGGTTCCTGGTGGTCGGAAGTGTTCATTTGGGCAGCGAGGCATCGAAAATGTTGTTCGAGTGGGCCAGGTCAGCCCAAATACAGAAATCCTTGGATCAACATACTGGAGGTCGAGTCTATCGTAGTCTAGCCAGAGTGACGCGACCATTTCAGGTTAGACGGGTTTATGGCAAGGAAAACGAGCATCCAGGACCTAGATATGATTGCCGACAGCGGTGCAACGGGACCTGCATATCTTCCGGGTTGAGGGGGATACAGCAGCGCGGGAACCACACTCCGTGTTGACAAGGAAGGCCGAAGGGAATGTTATTCTGAGGCCGCGTATGGTAACTGGCTCTCCAACTGGGAAAGGAATAATCCGTCGGCGCTGAATAGTAGGAAATGAGACCATGATGGACATGTGAAAAAGATGGGGACACCTTTGGAGTGTAATCCTGGGACAAACGGACTTCAGAGGGACAGGATGTTAGATCGATTAATCAAAGCTAGCAGAGACTGGCTCTTCCTAGGAAAGCCCGTCACAGCCAGCAGCACCTACATGCGTGGTTTAACTCACCGCCAATGCAGGAGAGACGTTCCCGTGCACAAATGTTGCCTGTTTAATTCCCTGGGTGCCTGCGACGTAGCGAATATCATAAAGCCACTAGAGGAGGACTAAGATTGACAGCCCACCGTGCATCACATGTGGAATTCAACCAAGCCGATTTGGGAAAGTTAGCAACCAAGTGACACATCACCAAGAGCTACTGGACATAGTGGAATGTTCTGAGGTGAAACAGGGTCTTGGAGCACCATCAGGAGATGGCTGACTGTGTCAAAAAGTCCTGACAGACAGGAGTACCGACGATGCAGCTTGCCATCTCATATTCCTCCCAATGGTCATCTTAAGATGAAGAAAACAGTAAACTCTGTTAGAACTTTAACAGGAGTGGCTCGTGTCACAACGCATAAGAGAAGTGTGTTATGAAGTGCGTGTGACAAGAATGGATCCAAGCGGAGAGGCCGAGATTCTCTGCCGTTTTATCACAGTCGCCATAAAGGGATCACAACCAGTCACAAAGGCCTGGAATGAATAAAACTATATCGACAATGACTATTTCACTATATAGCTAGAAGCCTATGGATTCCCAAGCCATAAGGCCACCACAGTTGCAAGAGATAGATCAGTTCTTAAAGCGTTTTGGTACGACGAACAAGTTATACTCCAACCACAGCCGAACACTTCCCTAATATCCCAATCAGAGGGAACGGATGGAGAGTTCCAAGCATGGACAAAGCCTAGCCAAGTTATGTGCCGAGGGTGGGAACGGCGCCGGAAGCTATGAACTTTGCTAATCGCATCCCGATCTCAGTAATATTGACACCAAGGACAACACACATGCAAGGATGACCAGGCAAGAGTTGCGACTGCTGCTGAATATCAGGACCCGAGGACTTCCTGACGAAGGAATGGCGATAAGTGCATCAGAGTTCTTGACGGAGACTACAGGAGCGCAAAACAGAAGATACCCCAACAGGTATATGAGAACCTTAAACAATTTCTGAGGAGTATGACGCTAGATTTCCCCAAAGCGATTTCCAGGTGCAGGATGTGTGGTTGCGCTACCCTTGTGGGAAGAAAAGGACTGTCTTCGGAGCTTATGAGCGCCAATGAGCGTCCGTACCATATTGGTTGTGATGATACAGTGAATCAAACCACTTTTCGTGTTTGTCTTCTACTTTCTAAAGATAGCTCAAGGTTCTTAAGAAATTATATTTTAAAACGTATAAGTAACAAAGCTTCAATTATGCCCTAATGTGATCCCGGATGGACCTGTTGTCTCTTGTGAGAGACAGGTTCTAGCGCTTCTTTGCCTAAACACAATTTCATGGCACAAAAGATTATACACCTCTAACATCCCTTGACATACTAACATAAATAAAATCAAATTATTAAATATTTCATTCATGCTTTTTTTCTACTTGAAACATTAGGCTATGATGTGTCCATGGGCACGATCTTCCTAATACTCACTATACTAATATAAGCAATAAACTAATTTCGCACAAGACCAACCAATCGTTCAACTTTTTAATGTCGGCAGCAGATACGGCGAACTGCCACGGGGTAATATTATGTGCCATATATGCAACGAGGGCGTGTATGGCCTTAGATCATCTTGAACACCTTAGGAAAGAGTCAGATTTTTTTTTTTTGTTTGTTATACCTGACACTGACGGCTTCAAAGGACCTCAGCAACTGATAAGCCAAGAACAATATACTCGACCACGAATACAGTTCAAAGTCGTCCATGGGTGCAACCTACACATTATTTCAGGGCTCTGAACCTCTGCTCAGATTAGTTGGATGGTTGATAACAATAACCACTGACAGCTTACTAGGAGATGCAACGAAAACCCATATATTGGTATTGTGGGTTTGCAGTAATCCACGCATAACCTCAGGGTCCTTAAATTCAGTTCAAAATCGCTTGAAAATTGCTAAAGATAACTACTGAAGTTTTACTGGTGGATACAACAAAACCCCACGTATTGGGATTGTGGATCTACAAAAAAATGTAGACAGAATTACTAATTAAATACCTTGACCCACTCACTGTTCATCCCTCACTTTGACGGAGCACACCAGTCTTTAACATATATCTCGAGGCAACATGACTGATAAATAAAACAATACTTTTATTTTCGAAATATTCGTGTAAGTATTGTAGTTACAAGAAGCTGTTCAACTCCTGGACTAATGAAACGAATCCAAACACATACTTTTTGACGCAATATAGCCAGCAGTTTAACTACTTGTGTGTGTACATT
>JAUTXX010283536.1:0-14041 GCA_032273605.1 Panulirus laevicauda | reverse complement strand
TATATATATATATATATATATATATATATATATATACTAAGATGAATAACGCTTTCTCCACCATGAAAATGAGGGTGAGAGCCTTGTGATGAGAATAAAATATACAAGATGTCAGCAGTGGACATGACCCAAAGCTTCAGGGAGTAAGCAACATACTATGATCGCACTTGGTGTCAAAAACAGGGAGATGCCCTTGTCACAAGCTAAATATGCCATACCTTAAGAATCTTTTCTCTCGTCTATCACTAACCCAAAGAAGGTCTATCAGCAATGAGTAATGAACAAGAAAGTAACAAAATTTTTGAATACATTTCCATATGCATGGTTGCATTCTGCATGTCATTTTTCAATACATTTTGTTATAAAATGCCTAAATCCACAAGTGGAAAGCACTATTCTATTGAGTACAGATATAAGATAAATTTGTTTGTTTTGTAAAGCTTAACCCACATAGACAAAGTGTAGTTCTGATGCCCTTAAATGCTCTCCTGATATAAAGTACATTTGAGTGTTTTTGTTCTCACAACTGGCATTTAAAACCTCATGATAAAGGGGATTTGGCAAGTTGGATATATTGCACCAAGTGCCAATAGACTAAAAGCTAGCACTACCATTAACCACTGGCAATAAAACTCTTTTCATTACATTGCATATATAATCACTTCCAAAAATTTATTCACATGCCAGCCTTAAATTTTGATCCTGCTAAAGCAGTACTGTCACTTACTGGGTAAGCTGAACTGAGATCAATTATTTTCTGTTTTTTTCTCATCGACACATAACACCCAATGTAAACCAATACTACTCTCGAATTACAAAGTGGTAATTCTGAGCTTCTCTTTACTATCAGATGCCTGTGGTCTCACAAAGTGAAACAAATAACCAGAAACATAAGGTTGTGTACGGCAACAAACACTACCCACCATACTGGGTAACACTCAAGTCCCATTTTTCTGCAGGCTAAAATGGCTATATATCCTTCCTGAAGTTGCTTCACAAAAAAGTCACAAAAATGCAACATCAGATTTATTTTCACTGTTACAATTTAGCTCAAGCCTCAAGTTGCAATGAAGGCAGAGGACACTAAAATTGTAACAAATTGGTACACTGTCTCTTGTCTGGCTATGCACCAAAGTGATCTAGTCTGCTTATCACACCACAGTAGTATGGACGGGCCAGGGAGCAGAGGTGTCGTATTTGCACTTGACACATGCAAGTTCAGTGCATCTAGTGTACAAGTGCGTGCATGACAACATACATTATACACTGGCACTCAAATATAGTTTCTCAGAAGCACTCGAGTTTCCATCACTCAAGTCTTGGTTACAGCTGCAGAAGCATCCAAAAGACACAGTAACATTTTAGTTCCTGTCCTGGATACCAAACACTCTGAAGACAATTTCAGTGGAACACAAAGCAAACTATGTGTACTATGTCTCCATTGCATTAGCTGAAATAAATCAAATAAAATTAATGTGATTTCTATAAATCTTATGACTTAAAAGTACAATGCACATTGCAAAAAGAGCTAGAAAGATACTACTCAAGATTAGCAATACTTCTAGCTATGGTTCACAAAAAATGTTAATGATGGCTGAAGACAAAAGACTTAATATTTCTATCTATCAATATCCACGCCACTTCCAATTGCCTTGTTATATAATATACTGTAATATGATAACTTGCTAACATACGTATTTCTGTCAAAAACGTTCTGCAAGCACCAAGCTACTTAAAGTGGGAATGGCTTAATTGCTTTACATAACAGAATATGGAAGGTATAATAATCCATGAAATCTTTTCTTAGTTCAGTAACAAATTACGCTACAGCCGCATAAAAGGCATCCTCCTATTCTATGCACAGCAAACAATGGAATGCAGTCACCTTGCATCTACAGTTGGTGAGCAACCCCGGCCACCAGGCGGCCCAGAAGAGTCTGGTGGAGAGCAATTAAGGAAATCCCAGATGAGGATGGTGTCATCATGAGAAGAGGACACTATCTGGAATTCATCAAACTGCAAGCGAAACACTCGTCCAGAATGTTCCTAGAAAAGGGGTAATGCAGGTATGTAAATAAAGCAGAACATATCCTTTATTAAAACAGAAAATCTATATTTTCTGATAATTTAAGATTGTGAGCAAATTATTTCATTCAGTGAATGCACACACACACACACACACACACACACACACACACATGCACAAATATGCACCCACTCACTCAATCATTTTCTCTCACTCTCTCACTTACTGACTGACTGACTGACTGACTCATTCACTCACTCTTTAATAATGAAAACTATATAAAAATGTAATTAACTTGAAACTGTAGAATTTGAATTTTACAATATTTCAGTTACAAATAATAGTAATTTCTGAACATTTAGAAGCAATGATATGCATGAATTTTAACTGTGATTCCTACACAAAATGTACAATCAACAAAACAATAAGATATACCTTATCTTAGAAGTCACAGCAAGAAGTGTAAAAAAAATAAATTGAACTGCTGACCATCTGCTTAAAAAAATTAGCTTTAAGAAGCAATGACTCTAAAAGCCTAGCTCAAAATACAGTACCACAACCCAAAGCTTTTTTAATCTTGAAAGAGGCAAGGAAGCTAAACCGAACAAAGAAGAAATACAGTATATCGACCTTAAGGCTGTTGTGACACCCTGTTGCCCTGATGAGAAACATTTCACATCAAGCTCAGATACACCCACCTACCCCCTGCAAGTAAATGTACGAAACTTGTAGGGAATTGTAGCCTTTTTACACAGCGCTGTAATTCACCACCATTACCTTGATTCATCTTCCATTACATTTAGCAGACCAAATATTTTGAATAAGTTTCAACTTCAATTTCATATCTTTGAGAGATTGGATGACAGGAATATGGTCAAAGTAATAATGGCAGACTACATACACTAATTTTGTGGGCTGGCAGAGGAAATCCTGTGCTATGTTGATTTTCCTTTAAAGTTTTATGGCCATGAGAAACAACTGCTCAACCTTACTAAGAGAATGTATATCATGTTACCAATACACAGCCCACAGAATTAATTAGCAAGTCTTGAATAAGGTTTAAAGTTTTCACATATATCTATACAGAATAACATGAAGAGTAAATGGAAAATAATCACATTATAGCTCATGAACTCACTATCACTTACCACTAAAGTTCGGAGACACAGGGTGCCAGCAGGAGCACGAGGATCTAAGGCAGCCTGAAGATCCCATACCTTGATTTTCCTGTTGGTTTAAGTGACATTATTGCATCCTTAGTGATACAAATTAAAGCTAAATAAAAGTGAGCTATATGAAGTCCAATATTATCTTAATTTGTACGTAAAAAAAAGCATAAATACAAAAAATCTGCTTTAAATAATACCAATTCTTTCAGACACTGACATCAAGAAGACTGGCCAAACATGGCTAATTTTTTGTGAAACTTAGATTGCTATGATATGAGAAGCCACTATCAAACCTGTCTATCAACAAAAAAGTATTTACCCATCATATGCGCCAGACACTATCCTCTTGTTGTCGAATCTAATGCAGCGGACTAATTCTTCATGACCCTCAAGTATCCGCAAACACGCTCCACACTCTATGTCCCATAACCTGAAGATGAAGAGTTTTATGTATCAAATGAGAGATAAATCTTATCCTTGAGTCTGCCTCTCCAGCCTAAGGTAGTGTTAAAAGACAGATTACTGAGCTAAGCAATGCATTAGTATGTATATATATCAGAAAACTGGTTGACCCCAACATGAAGAATTAAAAGTATGAATGTTTTCACAAGGAAAAGATCTAAACTTTACTGCTGCTTACCTTATAGTATTATCTGAGGAACCACTGACTACTAGTCTATCCCGATACTGGAGACATGCAATACCCCTTTTATGTCCATTCAGTGTCCGGACAAATTCACATGTTCCTGTACTCCACACCTGAAAAATGTATAACATAACATCAATTTGAAATATTACATGATAATTTCAAAAACTACTCATAAAGACTTACAATGGAAAACAATTCTATGGTCAAATATGCTATACAGCAAGCCAAAAATTACTTGCAATGATCAAGTACTCACATGTTAACTATCTAATTTCAAGACTAATATGAACAGCATTACAAGAAATCATTCATATATGAATTACAATGACAGTATAAGCAAAAGTAACAGTTTCATTCAACTTTTACATGAAGTCTCCTTTAAAGTCATATATTTTGCTGTGCTCAATATCACTCAAAGTGGTCACAGTGTTTGGTATGTAAAAAGTTCTGATTAGAAGAATATCACTTCTTCATATTGCTATTAAATCTGAGAAAAAGAGCTTCTAATTCCAATACATTTTCAGTACTCAATCATGTATTCTAACAAAATATCTGAAAATCAAAATATCACCAAGCAAGTGCACAACAAACTATTCCAGTGAGCTTGCAAAATTAGTAAGCAAAATCACACTTGTCTGCCACTACCTCACTCAAAAAATTCAGTAAAGAAAAGAACGCAAACTGTTATATTCTCCATGCAACATCATAAAAGAACTGCAAGTCTAAGAAAGGCTCTCTACCAATATTTCAATATAACATAAGAATACCAACAACAAACTTCCTACCTTTATGGTTCTGTCACCAGATGCACTAACAATATATTTCTCATCAAAATCAACAACATTTACAGCTGCTCTATGACCAACTAGAACACGTCTTAGATTAATTTCAGTTGGAGATACCATATCCCAGACAGCAATAGAGCGGTCCTGTAAAAAATTGAAACAAACTAAGAGATTCATCTTAAGAATTACAGGAAACAAAAAAAATCTTTATAACATGCATAAAGATGAATCATACTGAAACCACTGAAATGATTAAATTCACATGCTAGTAATGTACAGATTTTTGCCAACACAGATTATACAATATTCCCTATGAAGCAGGAAACCAAAGCAAATTCTCATCTGAACATCCTTGCCAAAAATGTCTCAACACTTCACATAGGCTTCTCTTTTGATAATAAACTTCTCAACCCTAACTTTTTAATAAATCAATCCAGTCTTGCAATTATTATCACTTGTCTCTCACTCTCCTTATTCTTCTCTCATCTGTTTTTCTTTAAGCATATACTACTCAGGAACACCATATGAGATGCAAGGGCACACTATCTTGGCACAGTTTATAGAAAATGTTGAAAAGAAAGTTTAAGAAATTTTTTCGCTCTTGCTGAATAATTTACAATGGGCTATGTTTCTGAAGAGGATGCTAGAAGAGTGACTATAGATTATGAGCTATTTTACAAGTGAGGGTGGAAGGTTGACTGCAGTATTCTTTTTCACGTTACAACTCTCCTTTAGTTACAAGGTAAAAGAAAATGAAGCTTTAATAGTAAGAAAAATAATCATCACTTTGTCAAACTGTACACTAAGTAATATGTGAATGATATGTATGGCTGTATGCACAAAATCCCAAGCCAAACTAATGTTTTATAAAGTAATGATCCTCTACCATTGTGTATAAACATACCTTAGAACACGTTACCATCATCCCATTGTTAAAGCGTAAATGAAGAACAGCCTCACAGTGATGGATAAGCGTATTGGTCATATCTCCAGTTTTAACATCCCACACTCTAACAGTAGAATCTGAAGATCCACTGATAATTACACGCTCATCATATTGTAAGCATAAAACTGACCCTGTGTGTCCCGTCAACACCTGAAAAAGGTTAATGATTGAGTTAATGTTGTTAGTCTTATCATATTCTGCTTGTGCAACCATTCACACAATCTTCTTTTTTCTCATGCTACACTGCCTTTCCTACTAATGCAAGACAGCATCAAGAAATGAACAATAGCTCCATTTGGACATATCCAGTCTACAGTACCTCCAATATTTAAAAACTATTTCCAATCTTATCAAGTATTACTATTTCTTGGCCACCCCTCTGAGAGGTTCCAATTGGAACAGGCATCAAAGATATAGTCTATTTCTTTATTGGTCGTTTTCTGTTCTATAAAGATCATCCAAGACCATCAAATTGAAAATATGTTCCTATGTTACATCAAGTCATGAAATGCCATCCAGATGGGGGTACTAAAGAAAATAGTTAGAGGGGAAAGACTATCTATCTATATCTCTGATGCCTGATCCCTTCTGGAACTCTATCAAGGGGGTGGCTGTGGCAAGTGTCTCCATAACTAGTGAACTCCAGTGCTGCTTCTCAGCCTTTAGTGCTTCACCCTTAACAGGCCACTGGCAGAGGGTAACTCCAGTACAGTGTCTGCAGAGGCTTCAACCTAATATTCCTACTGACTACTTCTACTTAATGCTCCTTAAGCATTCTAAAAGACATATTCCCTAGCATGACTCAAAATTGATGATCAAGGTGAGGCTGTAGCACTGGGAGTACAGTTTTGCCATAGCACATTCCAACCAAAGGAGTCCACATTTCCCTCATACTGGGAGCTTCTGGAAAGAGTTCCTGTATAAAATCAAAACCCATTTCTAGAAAGAGGTCCTGGGGTAATTTTTTTCTTTTTTTCATGCCTTTTCACTATTTCTCCCACAACGTAAAGTATCGCCAAGAACAGATGAAGAGGTTCCAGAAAACGAAAATAATCCTCCACTGGCCTCTTCCAATGTTCTTTCTTAAAGAAATAAATAATGGAGAGGATCATCAGAGCTTGAATTATGTTATGACAATCATTACACAAACAAATATGGTGTGAGGTCTGAAAGAAATGTCATGAAAAACATTGGATGAATGCTAATCAGAAATTGGACAAAACATTTACCCTTAATTGCATGGCAATCATTCTGCTTCAATAAAATGTCTCAAGTCCCAAAAAACAAGCAAGTTCTCTCACTGGGAACACTTTACAAAAAAAAAAGTACAGTAGGTACTGCTTATCAAGCTATCTTAGCCAAACTTCAGATTAGCAATAATATCACCTTGGTCAACAATTAAATAAAATGGTTCATTAATGCTAAACCACAAGAAGGAATCATAAATACATGACAGGGTATGTGGCTAGGGAGCAGATCCTTTCAAAGGTATCTTAAGCTTGGAAACTAAAATGTTTAGGTCAACTAAATGCAAGTAACTTTAACTTGTTTAGGAGAGGCACCATAGTACTTAATGATAAAAGTATGCAGAAAGAACAACTAAGAAAGATCCGACGTACCCCTCGTACCTTGTTACACTGAAGAGAAGAACGATCCCAAATTTTGATTGTGTTGTCTCGAAGGCCCGATACAATTTTCTGAAACATATTATAGCAATAAACATAATCTTCTTAATGTAACTGATGATCAAAAATACTAAAAATGTAATCTAGATTCATTTTTTACACCTAACTGCTTTCCCCACCTTAATAAGTTAGCATTAGAAACAGGGTGTGCAGAAACAGTTTGGATGTATAGAGAGGATGAGTGAAGAAAAGCAGAGTGAGAGGATCTATGGGCTTCACTTAACACATCAATTCTCTGATTATCTTGTATTATGAATAGCACCTACCATCAACAGCCATGCCTTACAGCCTATTCCATGTTTTTTCTTGAATGTTTCATATGCCTTGGTTAAATCCCAAAGATAAAAAGTCACCCTTCATACATCACATTGGTCCACTTCAATCTATCACATGCACACATCTCACCCTCTTGAATGTCTAGGCCCTAATGTCCTAAACTTTCTTCATCCCATGCTTCCATCTTCTCAGTCTCATCCTCCCCAACAGTCTCTCCACTTCAGTCAGCTAATCTTCATTCATCCTCTCTATACATCCAAACCATTTCTGCACACCCTGGTCAGCTCTCACAAACAGCACTTATAGTATTACGAAAACTCTACTACAATCATTCATTGCACAGTTAACCTACCTCACACCACACAATGTCCTCAGGTATTTCCTTTCTAACACATATGCTATCTTTCTTTTGCATTCAAATACAAACATTCACAACTACATAACATTGCTGACACTACTGCATCTCCAAACACACCCATCTTTGCCCTAACAGATGCTTTGTGGTTTGTGGAGCTTGATTATGGATGGCAGATTCTGGTTTCAGTACATTATACAGGAAAGCTAAACTGGATGCACAATAAGAGGCTACTATTAATTTGTTCTTCACAATTAACCGCCAATGTTGGGAAAAAGTGTCTTTATTTTAGTTCCTACCAGTCAAATTATTTCTCCCACTTTAGAGTTTGCATCAGGAACACATGAACAGTTGTCTCTTCTGCACACATTCATTCTCTGGGTAATCAAATATATATAAAGCAACTCCTATGTAGTAACATGTTTGTTTAATCTTGTTGTCATAAAGTAACTGGTCTGGTTCCAATAAGTTCTTCAAATGTATGCTATTTTCACAAACTTTGTGATTGGGGTCATATCTATTTTTTGCAACTCTGCTTGGTAACATGGGAATCTTGCAATTAAAATGAAAACAGCACTCACTCCTGTTGGGGCTCACAATCCATGTCATTAAAGTATTTAAGTTACCCACATTAGCAGCTTGTTCAATAACTGCAACAAAGATGGCTGTGCTACACACTTGCAAAATCCCTGAAGCCTCAGTCTTGTTGACTTGTGCTATACACTTGCAAAATCTCTGAAGCTTCAGTCTTGTTGACTTGTTAAGTAGGAATTAATTCCATACTATTATCAATACAAGAAGATTCAGGATGCTGCTGGATCTGCTCAATAGCAGCTCCACACACAAAATTTTGAATCTATACCCAAGGTACATCTGGGGCTTGTTAACTCTGTCCTTACTACAATTTCGAACACAATGAAACAAAGTTTACACGAGTGACATGAACCTCCAGACAATACTGGCAATTTTCAACTACTGTCATTTTGTTACATAAGGCAAACGTATAACAATCACATCACAGCCTATCACAGTATACAAATATATACCAATCACAATGAGGTACTACTGTATGAGTTCAAGACATTAATACATTAAAAGTGATTGGTGAAAAAGGTGAAGGGGTGTGACCTGCTGCATAATACTAGCTTCAAATTAGTTGATACACTGAAACCAACTAAGATAGATCACAAGATGGTTACTTTAAAAAATTTTTTGGAATCATCTCTTCTTACCAGTATTGAGTGGTACCTACACTGTTTGACTACAGCTTGCACTCCATCCGATGGCAAAATATTATGAATTCATTAATGATATAAAAACGAGCCATGTTGAAGATACCTACCTGATCATCATATTGTAAGCAGTAGACACCTTTGGAGTTTTCTGAACGACAGTTTATCCTTTGTAAATTATGTCTGCCCATTCTCCAGTTTGCTTCTATAGTTTGTATATCCTAAGAAAAAATGAAAAAACTGATCAGATCTTTATATATTGATAATGAAGAATAAAATTTAGTGGCCTAGACCTGTGAGGAAACTTAAAAAAGTAGTGAGAAATATACCGGGGAAAAAGGTTATATACTTTACTTTTACATGCATTTATTTCAAAAACTAACTTGTCACAAATGAATATGTGCCATGAGGCTCATCTTGTACTGCACCTTTAACCAACCCCTCTCTTCCTCTACTGCATTGACTTTAGCATTAAACTACAGTAGTGTAAGTAATGTTAGTTCCCTTGTCTGTGCATATTTTTTACTTTCACATGTAATTTCAAATTCTACAATGGGGAAACAGAAAATGTGAGAACCTTATCTTTTTTGGTCACATCATTGACAAACAAAACCTGGTCTGTCATTTATGGGTTACTAATATGGTCTGAAAACTCTTAACTCTGAGTAATTCAGATACTTCAGATAACCATTATGGACAGTAAAATTCATATGAACATTCTCTCAACTCGGTAATTTCTTTGGCATTACAAAGTGATGCTCGCAAACAACAGTACTCTAAGCAGAAAAGAATAAAAGGTTTAAAAAAAACATTGTCAATGGTCCAGCTTTCCTGGTTTTAGTCCACAATGTCAAATGTATTAACTTGCGTCCAGTTAAGAAACTTAAGTTTTCTTTAGTCTCACAGGAAACTAAGCAAGAGAATCCATATTTGTTCAACCATGATCCTTTATCAGCATGACACTGATATGGGAAAAAAATCCATTGTGCAAATATCTCTGGTGAGCACAGGCCAAATACTGACTTTTTTCTTCTACTTTTGCCCATATCTTAAAACATGTGCTACCAAGTAGAAGTAAACCATGCAGACAGACTCCTCTGAGCCATTGATGCCACTGCCAATCAGTCAAAAAGGAGTATTATCATTTACATTTCTTTACTTAACTAACGCATATGGAGAAGAAATGGCCTAAACAGCTTCATGTAACCCTACATACATTTTCTCTATGCCAAATCTAAATGCAATTATAACCTATGAGACCCATTCTCAATCCTAAAGCCACATAATTCTGTCAGGATGTTGGTTGCTGTAGCTTGTAGGGCTAGTATATCATCTTGTGAATGTTTAATAACATAAACTCTTCTTGCTGTAGAGGATGTGTCATTACAAATGCAAGAGATGGCATAAAATATCTGTGATATCGGCTAAAATTCAGAATAGGTATACTCCACAACCAATCTTTCAAGACTTATGCACATACACCAAAAGACTTTTATCGTCTTAACTCACCTGGATAATCTTTGGATAGAGCTTTCGATAATAGGAATGTCCTGGGTGCTGTTCCCCAGGTCTTGGCTTGAAGAGATACATACCCCTGCGAGGGAAATACAGCGTCAATAAAAATTGTTTATTATTAATAAAAAAAAAAGTTCTTCCCTTACATATCAAAGAGATGTTTCTCAAATGTTAAGCTAACCATTTCAAAGAAATATCTGGAGTACATTCCTCCATTTCTAATCTGAATACTTGGGCATTTAGTTACAAAACCATTCTGTAAATAAAAATATTATACCTCTTATACCAAAACAAACTTTTTATTAATCACCATTATTACTCTCTTTTTGATTCACCATGGTGGATCCAATACAGAAAGCCTCTATACCACTCACCCCTCTTCATTTTTACATCAACTCACATCTAGCATGTTAAAATGAAACATGAAGTCCTACACTTACAAATGTACTGCTATTTTTTTTCACTTTACACACAGTTGACTTACAAACTGAAACTACAGTACATCTCCATCAAAACCACTTTCATACACATAATGCTTCCACTGCATTCGATCCCTTGTCTTTCTTCTTACATCTTCATCCAATCATCTCTGCAGTGGTATACCTTTCCTCCATGAACCTTTTACTGTACAGCAATATACCATCTTGGCCATGTTATTAGCTGCCATGCATTCTAAATGACCATACCATTCTTAAAGAATTTCATCCATGCAACCAATACCTTCCTCAAAAAACTTTCATCCATACAATTTTCTGCTGACTTCACATCTCATAAATTTCTCATTACTTTTATCCATCTTTGTACAGCAAAAACTTTAAATCTTAAAATTGGCTGAAGCCTTCAATAAAATATTGTGCTGCTACTCCCTGAAACAACACTCCATCATGGTAATTCATCTGAAATTTTCCATCCACAGAAGCTAAAAAGAAACTTTACGCTATTCAAGGGCACAAAAAACTTTAAAAAATGCTCTTCTTTCATAACATACTTATGAACATCCAACAAAAATATTTGTAACTTAAATGGATTTTAAGATATTCACTTTCTAGTCCCATCTAAGCTAAAGCAAATAATGTTTAATAGCTTTAGAGCACTGTCAGTCCAATCTACTTACTAATTCTGGAAATAAAATTATCTTGCCCAAACATAAATTTCACATGCAATATTTCAACATGCATATATAAATATATCATAAGCATATCAATCACCGTTCACACAAATACACAAGCTAGCAATATCACATATTTATTGAATTTTAACTTTAAAAATGCCAAAATACGTACCATCCCTTTCTTTCTGAGAGCCCTCTCCAAAGAGGATCTGTGCGTACTTTTCTTTCTATTAATTTCTTCCATAGGAGTCCGTCAGCAATAACACGATGCCATTCTTTACACACTAACTCTGCTTCCCGTAATGACTTGGCATCTAAATAACTTAAAATTTTTTCTGCTACATGGTCTAAACCCTTTTCTGAAACAAGAACACAGTAAATCATTAAGGATACAACTTTTAACAATCGGCAGTTTTGGTATACCTTATCAAATAGTAAAATCATAATTTACTTATTTGACCTTGTCAGCAGTTGAATCTATCATACAACTCAGAAGTAAACAGGCTCTGTGACTAAATATAATAACTAAAAATAAACCTCATATACCTCCACACAGATAGAAGCTATAAAAGAGACCATACATTATCAAAAAGAGAACAATAAAATGACTGACAGCAATGAAGCACTTACTTGGAAGAAGAGTAATGAAGTCCCTTTGAAGCATGGGTTTAAGGAAGGCATTAATGTGTCCATGCTGGTAGTGACACATGCGTGACAATAAGTGTTCCATAAATTCCAACTGGTCTTGTTCACTCCATTTTTCAAAATACTGAAGGCACATCTCCCGCTCATTGTTATATCGAGCAGTGGATTCTTTTTTACGACGCCCCCCACCCCCTCCTCCAACACCACCCGAGGAGTGACTGAGGGTTATTGTGGTAGTAGATTCTGATTCTTCACTGTCACTGACTCCATCACCACCTCGAATGCCACCACTAGTTGTGACACTCATGGGGGATGTGTTGTTGTCATAGATCACCGTCATGGGTGCCTGAAAGACATACAATTGTAAGTATTTATCAAAATCATTAAAAAAAGGGGGCAATATTTCTGACTTCTGAGTCATTCATACATCTACGTAACATTACATTTAGTTGTTCCACTCATATTACTATCAACTTACCCCAAATAAAATTGTCATCAAACCACTAAAAACTTGTTCATTTTTTCTAGCATTCAATGCTGCAGTAAAGATATTCATGAAGCATTAGTTTCTTTCTAGCAACCAATGGGGCAGGGCAAAAGTATGACACAATCTTGGCCATCATGATGAATGTCAAGAAAGATATGAGAAAGAAAAACATTAGATGGCTGAATATGAATTCTGCAGGTGTTTGAAAACTTGTGGCATACAGCTGAATCAAATTATGCTTCTATTACCAGATTTTGACAAAATTACAATTTCTTACATATATACTGCAGCTGATGTTTTTACCGTCATGCTAAATTTACATCAAACATATTTAGTTCCATTTTCATCCACATTTCATTACACTAAAAGGTGAAAATTTATTTTCATGATATATCTAAAAGAATCTTGCCATACTTCCTGAGCTAGTTCAAACAATTTATATACCAGCGACTACAGATGAATTTTCTTTATATTTTTCAAAATTTTTGGATAAAAATAATTCATACAATAAAATATTCTGAATGTACTTGATTGCTAGATATCTTAACATTATAGTCTTTATTATAGTACAGCACAGAAGGGTAACCCTAGTAACAAAGTACTGAAGACTTGCCCAAGTTCAAACGATATGATAAGCACCTATTCCAGACAATTCCTAATTTAGTTCCTCCGGTAACAAAGTTTTCTCCTCTGCTGGCCAAAACACTCTTACTTCACATACTAACCGCTGCTAAATCTGCTTAAAAGATAAACAAATACCAAAAGTTACTGAACGCAGGCGAAATTACTAGTATGCCATCCACCTGTTGACCCCAATCAATTTTTCTGAGTTACAACTACCCAAAACGAGTTATAACAACCTAACACTTTTCTTACTGACATACTCAACAAACTTATGTTTCTTTAGGTTTAAGATTTTACATTTATTTCTGAGCTCAATTCCTTCAAAAGAATTTATCATTCCAATGCATTATCCTAAAACTTCATATCTTTTACGTCCAATTAATTCATAGTTATTTTATGTTACTTACAGTACTATGGTTAAGAAGACTTAAAAATGCTACCACTGAGATCACAAAAAAGTAAACTTTTCACTTGTTCTTTGCATATATTTCAAACATCATTATTCAACATAAATTCACTGTTAGTAAGATAAATGA
>JAUTXX010283425.1:0-14043 GCA_032273605.1 Panulirus laevicauda | reverse complement strand
TCATCCCATCCACTTCACTCCCACGTGTTCACCCCGTCCACCACACTCCCTCATGGTGGCTCTATCCACCATACTCCACCATGGTTGCCCCACCCACCATATCCTTCGTAGTGGCCTCGCTCGTTACACCTTTCCATGATCAACCCGTCCACTACTGCCACCACACATCGTTACCAACAACCACGTCCTGTCCTCAACCACTGCACATCGGTAACAAGCGCCAGTGTTGTACCCACAAAACATCTCACACCGTTACCAAGTTCCAGTACCGGCCACCACAACACAGCCCAGTCAACAGCGAGTTCAGCTCTGACCTGAGTCGAGAGTGAACTTGTCTCTGGCATCTCCCTGGGTCAACCAATCACCAAACATGGCACCCAGCTCTTCGCCTTACCTCTCCCAACGGTACATGTGACCACGCTACGGATCTCCTGGTAAAAGAGAAAGATGAGTTCACATCACGAGTGTTCTGTAACCCACATCAGAGGTTGAGTGTAGAGAGGGAAGCAGCCTTCACTGGTAAGGTAAACAACTTACAGACGAGGACTGGTGATTAAGGTTGAAGACGGTCGTATCTTTCAAACCAGCTAGGAAGAACCTGTCAGCCAAAAGCAGTGTACTGACCTGAAATAGCTTCAGTGATTTGAAGGAGGAAGTAAAGGATGATTCTGGCAATCATGTTGGTCGAAAACTCCCCCAATAAGACATTAAAACCATGAGTACTGAGCTAAGGGCACTACAGGGACAGGTTGATGGTGTCCTGGGCCAAGGTGGGGGATACCTTGTGGACACTTAACGATACTGTCTTGAAAGCTTCTGAGGGAACGTCACTCAGTGTTCAGGTGAGGAGCAGCAACACAGGCAGATGAAAGGAAACAGCACGAAGGTATAAGGCTCTCATTACTAAAGTTCAGTGGGAGCTTTGGAATGCTCGTCATATCAGGATGACTGCCAAGATGCAACGTAGATTTCTGCATTTGAGATGGAATAATGGTATTAAAAGTCATCTTTAGCCTCTCGGTTGGGTGGAGGAGAGTTTTATATGGATCTCTGGAACCGTTTTGGAATAGAAAAACTCTATTGTATACACGGCTTCCATTCATACAGGAGGGAAAAAGCCTTCCTTGGCAGGTTAGGTTAGGTTAGGTTAGGTTAGGTTAGGTTAGGTTAGGTTAGGTTAGGTTAGGTTAGGTTAGGTTAGGTTAGGTTACCATCAGGAGGATGTTGGGTATATGTTCAACGGAGACAGAAACAGATGCGTTGGTCAGGCAGTACAGGAGACAACTGATGCAGGGACCCAGGGGTGGCTGAGGGTCAGGTAACTCGACCCTGCCTGGCATGGGCAGGGTCGGACCAGCCAGAGATCACTGACCAGATCTACACGGGATTTTCCATCCCACTGCTTTTAGGTCAAGTCAGATCAGAACAAAGAGGGTTGGTCTGACTGATGTACACATAGCATCAATTACCCAAACCTGTAAATTGGGCCCAGACACTTGATTCTCAAGGCCATAATAAAAAAAGAAAATCGCGAGGGAAAATGAGTTAACGTATACTAACACGAGGAACATCATGTTAAAAAGTAATGTTAAACGTTAAGAAGCTTGTATCGTATGCTGTCATCATGATAGCGAATATTATTGTTATCTCGGATACATAAATGAATACAACCATCTGCCCGGTGAATATCTGAATATATGAAGCGGATAAGCTGGATGCTAAATCTTACGGCTTGCAGTGTTTTGATTGAGCTGAGAGAAACAGAAATCGAAGGATGAGCATGACAGTTCTATACAACTGAATGAAATCAGTTATGTAAACGATATATTACCCTACGTAGGTGACTTTACCAGTCCTACTGTAGACTGCAGGTATCTTGGTAGGAGAGGGAGAGGAAAGAGGTTTCTTGTCTGAGCACATCCTCCTGAACCAGGAGCTTAATATACCAACAAATTGCAATAGCATTCTTGACCAAGTTTTTACCAACGTCAGCGACCTGGTCAGCTCTTGGTGAGGTAAACGAGATCCCGACAAACAATGGTCACAATATCATTAATGATACTAGGCTAGAAAGAAAGGCAACATTTTGAATTAGAGATAATAAACTCTTGATCGTCGTTTTACAAAGAAAAAAGTGTTTTTGAAATAAGTGAGGCAGAAAACTAGCAAAAGAATCTGATTAAATCTTCTATCAAAGCACAGTTGATGGATTATGAACCATTTTTTCAAAGCAAATTGTTTCTTATTCAGAATGAAAACATTCCAAGAAAAACTACAAAAATCTAGTGAAAAGTCAAAACAAGAGTGGATGACGAGTCAAACAGTGGAGGTAATTCGCCGTAAGAATTCATGTCAGAGGAAAGCAATGATTATTGCCAAGAACAATATATGAAAACACAGAGGAAGTAACACAAAAAGACATGGCAAATTTCAACATGAAAAGAAAATTGCCTAAATGTTAGAAATATTCCAAGTGAGTCCTTTAGATACATCAACTAAAAAGAGTATACATCTACAATGACACAATAAACAGACAAACATGGTAAGGCACGTGATGGTGATCAAGAAATGGCATTCGCGTTTGATACGATATCAAATGCATCATTTGATACTGTGGCCTCTATCATGTAGCCTCCGTCATGTAGCCTCCATCATGTAGCCTCTGTCATGTAGCCTCCGTCATGTAGCCTCTATCATGTAGCCTCCGTCATGTAGCCTCTGTCATTATTTGTGCGTTAAATAGAGAGTTTTACACCCGTGTTGCCCCTTCTATATATCAGTGTGTGTGTGTGTGTGTGTGTGTGTGTGTGTGTGTGTGTGTGTGTGTGTGTGTGTGTGTGTCCCGTGTCTTTCCTCTTGTCCAAGATGATCCATGCATACTTCAACATGGTAATTAATTTCCAGAATCAGATCATGAAAATTATGAGACAGAAATCGAAAGTTGCTGAGCTCTGAAATCTTTAGATCAAATTTAATCTAACACATCAACTGGTTTCAATGATATAGCCTCAAAGATCTTATAGGAAGTCAAACGGTAGGAGGGGTTCCCTATAAACACAATATTTTGCAAATAAGTAATCAAAGGTGAAGCGTCAAAAGACTGGAAATTGGTAGATAACATGTATAAGAAAGGAGATGAGATATGCGCCAGAAAATTAGTCCAGTTAGCCTTACGTCGGTTCTGAGCATAACAATGGAGAAAAAGATATGAGATTCCTAACTCACAACAAGGGACAGACAGCTTGGATCCTACAGCTAAAGATCATGTCTTACAGGTTCATTGAAATTCTTTTGTGTCGCATACAAAGAATAGGATCTAAGAGCACCTCATGAAATTATATAATGATATTTTCAGAAGGTAATGGATGAAGTACATAAATCGATATCATATGATATACCGAACGAACAATGTACATGGAACAGTGACAGGTTCATTACGAGAGAGCAGTGCAGTTTCAAATGGTGGTGCAGCTTACCGCTGGCTGAATGTAACAAGTAGGGTGCCACATGGATCCGATCTAGAAATTGGCCACAGATCGCACATCTCAAAATTCGCGGACGATACTAAGATAAAAGACTGCTTAAGAAAAAGGAAGACTTGAAAGTAACTGAAAAAGATTTTGCCATATTGGGAGAATAGACAGAAAAATGACAAATGAAAATTAGAAAACAAATGTTAAGTTCCATACATTTCTGAGACTACAAAACATTACTAAAAAATACTTGAGGATCCATTTTTCTCAGAAAATGAAGAGAAGGATCATGGAATCGTTATCTGTAACAATCTAAAACAACACAAACAACGTACAGAAGCAAGCAATACAGCGAACGTAACAGGAAGTTTCATGGGTAGAAACACTGTCCACAAAACAACAATCTCTGACACTCTTCAGTTCGTTAGTCTGGCCTCATCCTGAGTATCCTGTCCGGGTCTGGGTCTGGTCTCTTACGAAAAAAAAAGAAAAAAAGAATAGATACATAGAAGGGATTCAAAACTAACTCCAGCTCTAAGAGACCTGACGCACAAGATTAAAATTCTTGCCGCTCAGGACGCTTAGATTGCACAGGGACTTGATCAAAGTTTTCAACATTCCGAATAAATTCGACATTATAAACCAAGATGACCACTGAAATACAAGGCAGCACGGATACCAGAACAGACGGCGAGACACTTAAAGGTAAGAGATGTAACACTAACGAGGGGGGAAAATTCTTTCCAAAAAGAACTTTTAAACATTAGAACAAGTTACCGTCCAACACTGTTGACGCAAAAACTGTATATACCTTTAGAAACTGGTTGGATAAATACCTCATCAGTTGAGGTATCTTAATAAAAGAAAAGTAATGAACAATATGTCAACATATACATACATATGATAGCACGCTTTTTCTCGTTGAAAAAATTGAGTATAGCTTGGTGTACTTCACTGTTGAGTATGAATAAACATCATAAAAGATGTCAGCCAATATGTATCTTTTTCTCGTTCTTTTCTGTGAAATTCCACATTTATCTGGCTTCAGTAATGTATGATTTTTCTTCCATTCATTTTCCTGCTGGATGTTTTTGCTGGAGGGAGTGGAGGGAGGGATGGGAGAGATGCTTCTCGTTCTTCTACCTTAACTTGATCTGTCGAGGACAGAACCGAGTTACTGTTAGAATAATAGATTGGCAGACGACCTCCCTAAAGGCCAATGGACCTTCTGTTATCTGTTTTTCCTATGTATTCCTGTGTATCAGTTCCACCCCGACCACCACACACACACCTTCACCAGTTCTACCAGTACCGACCAGGCCGCCACCAAGGAGCGTTCTCCTACACCATGATCATGTTCGGTCACCATCACCGCCATCCTCATCTTCATTTTACCTTTTACTATGGTAGATGCCGCCTCTTGCCATCACGGCAGTGTCGGCTTTCTCCAAGAACGCCATCACCATCATTTCTCACCATCATGTGCAGCTGGTATTCTCACCATCAGCAACTTTTCTTATCATGATCATAAACGCTACTGCCATGAAGAAACTCACCATCATCACACTCACCACTACCATGAACGCCATCATCTTCAGGAAGACCGTAAATAGAGCTGCCATCACCATCATCTCCTACCATGAGAGCCGTCACCATCATCTCCTACCATGAGAGCCGTCACCATCATCTCCTACCATGAGAGCCGTCACCATTTACAGCAATGTCACACTATCATCACGAAGAGTACCGTCGCCAGCAACACCATCATCAATACCCCTCCCAATTACCATTACCATGACCACGAACATCAACACAAGACAGACCCCCTCACCACTATCATTTACCACGGCCCCGAGTACCAACACGGGAGTCAACATGACGAACCAAAACAGAGAGAATAACTTTCTGATGTTCAGTCTGTGCTAAATGTAAACTGAACATTCCAGGTTCTCCTCCTCGTGTTCAGCTCGTTACACACTGCAGTCTACCTTTGGTGGAAGAGGAATGTGGTTTCCACCTACGTAAACATCGAGTACTCCAGTGGACGAGAATCTACACTTTACAAGAGGTGACATACACAAAAAAACACATACATACAAACATACACATATAGCTAAGGATAGACATATGATAACATATTCAAATGAAATCCTGTAAACACACACACACACACACACACACACACACACACACACTGTTTGAGAGAACACTAGTCTACCAGTACAAAGCCAACAAGTACTCACACACACACACTGTGAACTTGGTACTTCACAGGGTGGAAAACTCAGCTCCACTCTTCATCACGCTAATGGAAGGTCTGACAGTAAGAGATGGGGAGACAGGCATCAGTTGAGCAGATGATATCGGTAATATAAGGAGAGGGAGAGGGGGGAGGAGAGAGAGGGCATGACAACTACAAGACCTCACACAATTTGCTGAGTCCTCACTACGGCGTGGATGAGTCATCTCACCTGACAAGATTAGATATTAATTTACGATGAAAAGATTGATGCGATATGCAACCTTTTCCACGTTCACACTATGATTCCCCTGAACAATGTTAGAACTCTGAGTACATAGGTGTGACGGCAGACTTTACAATAACCAGCCGTGTATGTTTATAACCTGAGGGAATGCCTTCCTAACACTGTCATAAACTTTCCAAAGTTCTTGTAGGCAAGATGGGTGGAGGCAAAACAATTGATAACTTGTAAGTCAAATGTGTTCTCCAGTTCCATGTCATACACTTATCTAACCTCAACAGTGGCTACGGAAAACAACTTGATATCATACAAAATGACACCTGAGGCTCATCCTAGGTCGTCCCGTAACTAATAACAATGTGAACTTGAGAACTAAATTATCACTAGCCACCAGAACTGACAGCCTCCAAAACCCGCGACATTATCATGAAACAAGTGTCTGAAACGACCCAGCCCTTGACCACCCCCAGATCCACGCATGACCTAGCAACAGCCCTTGCTGATAACATCACCGGTCATAGTTCACCATCACATACCTCACCATCAGGTGTGTCTTCACCATCACATACCTCACCATCAGGTGTGTGTTCACCATCATATACCTCACCATCAGGTGTTCACCATCACATACCTCACCATCAGGTGTGTTCACCATCACATACCTCACCATCAGGTGTGTTCACCATCATATACCTCACCATCAGGTGTGTTCACAATCACATACCTCACCCTCAGGTGTGTTCACCATCACATACCTCACCATCAGGTGTGTTCACCATCACATACCTCACCATCAGGTGTGTGTTCACCATCACATATCTCACCATCAGGTGTGTTCACCATCAGGTGTGTTCACCATCAGGTGTGTTCACCATCACATACCTCACCATCAGGTGTGTGTTCACCATCACATACCTCACCATCAGGTGTGTTCACTCTACCGTTGCACCAGATCCTCCCTCATCAAAATTGCACCCCGACAAACCACTCGAGCTGACATATGCACCAGGTTCAGGTGTCCAGAAAGCGTCAGTTCAGTCCTCAGCAGCTTAACAGTATAACATTAGGAACTATTGATGCCGCGGTGGATGACACGCCCCTCACCCATAAATTCTCTCTCGTGGTTCCTCACCTGAGGATGGTAGGGCCGGCGGTGCGGCGTGTGTGGGTGTGTCATAAGTGAAGGAGGACGTATTCACTCCACCAGTGTGTTTATCTTAACATTTGGGTGACCACAACACGAAGCAAGTTTGTGGTGATTCACAGACCACCAGAATACCTCATCATCATCATCCCAAATCAAGGCTCTTACCTCACTGAACTCCTTTTTAACAAGCACGTAAAGTTAGTGCCAGGAACATACGCATTCTACTTACAGCCTCTAAGTCAATGGTTCTAGCACACAGGACCTTTGAGTTCCCTGTCATATCGGGTTCAACCCTCATGATCATGTTGATAACCTGGCTAAATAGGCCTGTCATAAGCCTCACTGATACAAGGAACGGTGCTAAATCTGCACTGATTCCTGACAACTACGAGAAATAAAATGTACTCACACTCGCTGAACAGCAAGGTAGCTCCAGCATCAGGTATTATGACAGGTGCTCAGTCACTAAACACTTTCATGGTAAGCACAAAACCAGACATAAGACACTATAATATTGTAACACACAGGATTGGAACCGCTACAAATATATTTGACAGAGAGCGATGCTTGACAACATATACCTCGGTGTAGACAATGTAATGTACCATATAAGCCCACGCAACAACAGTATACTTAAGAGTGACCAGCTATCACCAACTTCAGGCTTTCGGCTCGCACGTTTTATCAACCTTATAAATACTTAATTAACATTGTCGTACTTGTGGATGTACTATTCCTGTACCTGTATTTACAAGCCCAGGAGCCCTCATTAATGTGGCTGACTGTACCCATAATGCTATGTAGCTCACTTTATGAACTGCTCTACTGCTCATATACACTTGTATTAACCTAACTTCTGTCATCTGCTTAATGCACTTCTTTCCTGTCAATATAAGTGTGTGCTGACCATGTCTATGATCATCATCTCAAGGTATTGAATATCCAGAGTCCTCAGCCCTCCTCTGTAACTAGATTCTTATATCATACAATTGTCCGTATATGTGTACGTTGACTCAGCGTGTAAATTGTGTCTTTGTACCGAGTACGAGCGGGTTTTCAGTCCATATTAAAAACAAACTCATATGATAATCCATTATCCAAATATATAGATACTGACCCGTCCCTTACTGTAGTTATACCCATATCCTGAGCACAATGGCTTCCCAGTCCGCCTCTTTAACTTGTCTATTGTCCATATACACAAAGAATTACAAAGGTATTCAAACAGCAACAGACCACCGGATCCTTTCGAGGCGAAAGATATCAGAAACTTGCAGAATAATGTGGCAAAAGCTAGAAGGTGTACAGTTAATTCAAAAAGAATAACCTGCCAACTGCCCATGTGATGAAAGAGGTGGACCTGAAGCGAAATATCTATCAAGTCTGTTCTTAAACGTATCTACAGTACCGCTTTCATCTACTCTAATTGGCTAATCATTCCACACGTTAACGATCCTGTTGAAGAAGTTCGTCGCCTCATTCGAAGTTAAAAGTTTGTCCACGAGTTTGTATGCATTACTACGAGTGAAATCAGACGAATCAAACCCTAAGTAGCGGGTGAGACCATATCATCAAAGCCTTAGATACTTTCGAACACTTGTATTACGTCTCTTTTCTAAGCTAAACAGATTCAAGTTGGCTGATCGGCTCTCATAGGATTTACTTCACAGCCGGGGAATCATTTTGATAGTTTCATTCTGGCTGTCTAATTCTAGGTAGTGTGATCAAAACTGAACACAATATTCAAATGGGACGAACTAAAGAATTTAAAAGAGTTAGGATGATTTTCCTGTACTTAATTTTGAAGGCTCTACCTACGAATCCATGAATTTTGTTTGCTCTTTACGCTGTTTCTCTGCTCAGCTCACTTAGTTTTAGGCCATCAGAAATCATTACACGCAAATCGTTTTTCTCTGTTACCATTTGCAGTTCAACAGAATTTATACCGTAGCTTGCCTTTTTGTTTTTGCTACCGATATGTAAAACTCTGCACTTATCCATAATGAAATTTATTTGCCACTCATGAGCCAAGTCCATCAATATGTCTACGTCACTTTGAAGATGTAAACGTTCAAATTCATTTGTAGATTCCTTCCCCAGCTTTGTATCATCAGCGAAATTTGATATCTTACAACGCAGCTCATTATAGAATCAACTGCTCTATGAGAAAGAGAACCAGTCCCAAGATCGATCCTTGTGGCACACCACTTGCTAAGTCTAAACATTCTGAGGCTTGACCATTACTCACAACTCTTTGTTTACGGCCAGCCAACCAATTTCCTATCCATTGAAGTACAACCCCATCAGCACCATGTGATTTCATTTCCGCTTGTAACCGTTGATGCGGAACCTTATCGAATGTTTTTTGAAAATCTAAATAGATGACATCAACTACTTTACTTTCATCATACATGTTGATAACATCATAAAGAAATCAAACAAATTTGTCAAACATGAGCAATTTCGTCGACCACCACACTGAGAATCGTTTATTAAGAGGCGGTCCTCGAAATGGTTTACAATTTTGTTATAAATGATGGTTTCCATAACGTTTCCAACAACAGACGTTAAGCTAACTTAACGATAATTTCCGGGCAGTGATTTACTGCAATTTTTCAGTGTCGATGTTACGGTGACAAACTTCCATTCACCTGGAACTTTTTTCCTGTAGCAAGTAATTTGTCAAAAAGGGCTTAACTGTTTAATTTTTCTCCTTTTTCATTGTCCACACATAAAACATATCATGTCCTGCCGTTTTTTTTTTCATTTCCATTTCTTTTATTACTAATAATAAGTATTCAGCTTTTATGTCAATTTGTTGCAACGTTCTCCCCTCTTATCAGTGAAACTGGATTTGGGACATGAGTTGCGTCTTCGATTGTATATATAGATGCGAAAAATTCTTGCAAGATTTCTGCCTTGGCTACGTTACCTTAAACACTGTTTTCAGTAATAAGGAACATATATTTGACTGGGTAATAAGTCTCTTGCTTCAAACATATCTGTAAAACTCCTTAGGGCTTCTTTTCCTTTTTTCAATAATATACGCTTCATATCAACGTTTTCTTTGTCGCATAAGTCTCTTAAATTATCTAAACAAATTTACATAACTTAGTCTATCGTACTAGGCTATTGGTCTTTGAGTTTCTCTTGAGCTACTCACAACAGGCACTTTTTTTTTTATTCACCGTTCAACCACCTCGGCTTCGTTTTAGAAACAGTGTACTGCGCACTGCCACCTATGTTCCCGCCTACTGCTTTGAATAGTTCACTGAAGCTTTTCCAAGCTATGCTCATGTTGTTTTCACTGACTCACGTCTACCTCTCCAGAACAATGCGAAGTTCAATCAAATTTGCAAGTTTAAAATCGGGTATTTTTACGCGACTGTCATGTCCACCAATATTACATACAGTGTTGTTAGTGATCACTTGTACCAAAGTTTTTCCAAATCTAACATTATGAACTAGATCGTCATTTGTAGTAAGAACTAAATCTAATATATTCTTGTCGCAAGTAGGTTTCTCGATTGTCTGATTTGGGCTCTATCAAGCAAACTCAAATACACGAGCCCAGAGCTTATCGGATTGGGATTACCCTTACTTAGCTACCAGTATGTTAAAGTCTTCTACTATGACAATCTCTTCATCATAAATTTCTGCTTATCGATCATACAATCTTTCGTCTACCTCTGCTATCTGCGTGGGGACCTATAAACTATAAACTAGTCCTACAGTTATTTTCTTACGAAGCTTATCTTTAATTTCTACAAAAATGAAGTCGACATTCTCCAATGAGCTTTGACTAAGAGCAAGACATCACTGCCTACATTGTTTCCCTCATTCCTGCAATTGTGTGCATTGACTCAATGATCAATTTCTGTGGCCTTGTATTGCCTCCAGAGGCTCTTTAGCTCATCTCTGAGACCCATACCACATACCACTCTATTAATCCTGTACTGCGCTGTATCTATGTATTAAACACATGGGTGCTTTTGCTCGCCTTCGTAACTTGCCTCAAACTCACTTATACTTGTATAACTGTACATTCAAGCTGTTTGCCTGTAGCGTCTCGCCTACACCACAGCATGTGGGGAGGTAAAGAAAGGAATTAAAAGTATCACACAGTGTGCGGAGCATGACACTGGAGAGGGTCTAAGACAGGCAGAGGGCGTGGGATTGATCTGATTTGTGCCGGTATCCACGGAAATTTCATTGTGCACCTCACGCTTATCCTGCGAGAAGTAGCGCAAAAGGATTACAGAGGTCACAAAGGGTCTAGCTGGAACCTCTTCAGTGATACAGCGGCGAGTGGAGCGAATAGCCAGTCTACGGTGTACCACAAGGTGGGTCCTACACCCGCGGCTGTCTGTGAAATAAGGTGGGTCATAAAGGTACGCAGAAAGATTAAGAGACAAGGTTATGCTAACGTCTCCCCTGCTGTTGGTCGGTGGTCTACCATTCAGGTAAATGTTGCTCTGAAAAAAAAAAGCTAAAGGCACGTAAGGAACTCTTGACCTTCTCTCTGATCCTGAGGGCTTGTGTTGCATTACCTATGATCTTCAGTGCTGGACTGGCTATGTTTCCAAAGTCTCAAATGCAGATGCTGGACTGATAAGGATCCCAGGATCTTCAGTTCTGGACTGGTTAACTTCATAGAATCTTCAGTGCTGCACCGGCGGAAATCCTAACTTACGAAACGCTGGATTAGTCACATTATAACTCATCTTCACCATGCACGACACTCACTCACTCGTTAAAATGACGAATAACTGAGGGGGAGCAGCGTATGTTTACCTACCCTCCCGACGGAACTATGGGGACTCGAGCTTGGTCAAGCTGCCGAGCAACGACACTGACGACATCGCACTAACAGTGTTGAAAACAACTCCAGGAAATAACATACTGTTGTCTGTTCATGCATCGATCTACGGCCAGGTTAATGTGAATGTATCAATAACAAATAACAATAGCATGCAAGTGAAGAAAAGTGGCAAAATAACTAAATGTTTTGATTATTGTGTCGAGTGTTGGTAAGGGAAGAGAACAATACTGCCGAAAGAAAGTCTACAATGAAGGACTGAACTTATGGTTGGTGTGAGGAGCAGAACAGAACCAAGGTATGGCCAAAGGGTAAGAGGAAGTGTTCTGAGGGCTCGGGCATGGTGACACAAAGGACAAGATAAAAAGGACAACCAACAGACCTAGAGGAAATGAAGACAAACACTTGAAAAACACTAAACAAGGAATCATATCCCACACTATTCTAACCGTGATGGTGAGCAGTGGTAAAGTTAGCCTACTGCTGTCTTCAACAAATTCAAGCATCGATACCTTAAGTTCAGTTCTGTTCACTAGAAAAATCTATTTCTGACAGTCCCAGGTAGAACTTAGCTCCAGTAAGGATGTCTGTGATAGGTCTGACATGTATGTCTTCAACCTTTTCATACATTCTTACAAATTCATCTTTGCAAATTCTACTTCTTGATGAAATGTAAAAAGCATTTAAGACCACAAATAAATGGCATTAGTCGGCATTTGTATGTTGAAAAGACGAATCAATTTGTTCAAATTCACTTATCAGTAGAGAGGTGAATACTAAATATACATAATTTGACGTCATTGAGCATTCCAAACAGTGATTTGCAACTGTAGTGTTTTTTATATATCTAATGGACCTGAAATATGCTGTGAGGTCATGCCATTGTGTGATAACTGCGTTAATAACTTTCCAATTCGTCAACCACTTAGTCTCTGATGAACTGAGGAAATTATAGAAATACAAATCAGGAATGTTAGCATTCATTACATGAAACATTCTAGTATAGTCACTTCTCCTTTCAGAACTAAATCTAAACCACTTTGCAATTCCACTGGGAAAAAAAGTGAGATTTGAAGGCACACACAGACTTACACTGTGGCAAAACCATTTGACCAAAACACAATGAGGAGAATGTTATGATTGTGTACACAGAGTTGTAGCAAAATAGGGCTTGAGGTCTGAGAATAGTGATGATGCTGTACGTAAGGTAATTGGCATCTCCTCCTTAATATATCTTACACACATACATAAGTGCTTGGTAACTGGAACATCAGTTGCCTCATTGATAATAAGAGAAAACGGGGTGTGTTGTATGTCTTTGAAGACAAGGATGTACAACATCAGTAAGAATACTGGTGCACTTTGTTCTGTGATGTTTCATATCATGCAAGAAATCAGTTTTCCTTGAAGATTCCTTAATGATTTCTCCAAGGTGATCTGTTGCTCTGATCGCTGCATGACAGGCAACACTCCATCTAATATCAAATACTTTCATTTCTCTTGGACCACAGGTGAAGTATGATGATGATACACTAGCAGTGCTTCTAATTTGATCTGATGTTTTCGGGCGCTGCAGAGATTTGGCATGCAATTCCGCACTGTAACCTTAGCCTTGCATATATCACACCACAGGTCCTCCACATCATCAGCTGCAGACTGTGTCAACCATCCTAATGTTTCCTGGTATAAGGAATGCACGAGTTTTATACAAACTGGACCGTCAGTTCTGTCGGAAATGCTTTACTTTGACTCTCTCTCTCTCTCTCTCTCTCTCTCTCTCTCTCTCTCTCTCTCTCTCTCTCTCTCCCCCCCGGCAGATACACACATTACCTTGAAAATCGTTCATCCATTGCCCTGGTATAATTTTGACTAATAATCACTGTAGCCTTCCCAAACTGCTAATTACAAGACTCGTCGTCCATATGACACTGCTACTGACGTGACGTCACGTCTCTCATCGTTCCATACAGGTTATGGACGCATCTGGGACCCGCGTTGTTAACAACCTCACATGAAAAATACAACAACAAAAAAAAAGACTGGTATCACTGGCAATTTTTGGCAGGAAATGACAAAACGGCTAGAGAGTTTGTCAAATTTCTTTGGCATCAATCAACTTGT
>JAUTXX010283314.1:0-13175 GCA_032273605.1 Panulirus laevicauda | reverse complement strand
TTTTAATTATATTTTAAAGTAAAAAAGATTAGTACAATATCTTTTCTATTTATCCACTCATGATCCAGCCCATACTTGATTACTGATGTATTTCATTAAACATTGATAACTAGATAAAGAGCAAGATTTTTTTCAGTATAAATTCAAACTATTTACCAATGCACTAAAGGGGGTCTAAAATCATATACCATATTTACATGAAATATAACACTGGATAATCAAAAAATAGGTGAGATGTTTACAAAAATTATGAATCTCAAACATATTTTCTACCATCTGATCAAAATTGAACAAAGCCTTTATTTTCCATGCTTTCTATGTGGTGTCACTTGAGAATGAAACTGTTATCCTAAACTCTCTATGTGATCTTGTTTACAACTTACCAGCTCACTGATAAGATGTCATTACTGCAACTTTTGGCACCTCAAAAAAATTACTGGTAGAATGGGGAAGGTAAATTTCCAAGTAGATGCTCCTTGGGAGAAAAATTTTTCACAAGGGAAAGGCAAAGTGTAAAAAAAACAAAAAAAGAAATGCTCATGGGACGCTGGACTGAAAGTTTTACATTCTTAAAAATTTGAATTTTGCTCAAGGGTTTGGATCATACTTAAAACCTCTGAGATTTTTACCTACATGGAGGAGGAGGGCTAAAGAAAATGATTTTTCTCAGAGGACAAACGACAAAAAAAGTTATCTTGTGGCACAGTTGGGCCCATCTCCCCCAAAAGGTGGCAACTCTATAGTACTGCATAAGGCAAAACCTCTACATCTAAACTTAAGTATTGTCCAAAGAATGCTGGTTTCATCAAAGGAATAGTTTCTCTGGGAAAGCCAAGGTGAAGCTACCTTCCTAACATGTCTCTAACAGGCCCAATTGAGCAATCAAATTTATTGGTTCATGAAGAAAGTCTTGCTGAGAAAGGTTAAGCTGCAGGAAAACCTAACAGATGTTCCTCCCATAGTCTTTGGTACTCTATATGAAATTCTCAGAGATTTAACATAGCATAAAGAATAATGCGTTCCAGCCATAGTTTCCGCAGAATAAGTCACTACAGGGATATTCTAAATTTTTCATTTTTTGCAAAAAAGTTTGGGTCAGATTTAACAGCCCAAGATGCATCATTAAAAATGAGAACATTCTTATCTCTGGACATTGCATGTATCTAACTATTAAACTACATCCTGCAATATAAACAAGAGAGTTTTCATGAAATGCTAAGATACCATACTGCAAAAAAGTCCTGTGACTGTAATGGGTCTAAGACTTTTGACAACTCGCACTTAAGTTGCAACAAAAAGGCAATAGATCTTCTCCACATAGAAAGACAAGAGAAGCCTATCACAAGTGGACACATACATCCAAACTAATCAACAGTGATACCTCCATGGCAGTCTTGAAGGAGGCAATACTGTTTGATCATGAAAAAAGCTCAAGAACTTTAATTCTTTAACATTTACAAACAAAGATCTTCACCATGTGATCAATGTCCACAGACAAAGATCCCAATGATAGTTCCTCCCAAAACTTTGTAGCTCCATTCTTGGTAGGGATAGGGAAAGGGGTACACAAAGTTACTGAATGCTTCCATAGGAAGCAGATAATGGTGGAGAGATGTGCATAGTCTGTGTCGATGCTGCCACATCTGCCAATTTTTGTTGAAATGTATACAATATTGGTATATATGTTACTAATCAAATTACTAGTAAATTACATTAACTATAAATAATTTTGCTTACCATCCCAATCAATATCCAATGTAAAAAAAAATTACCACATACATAAAAGCAACACTGTCCACTCTTATCCTTCATAGTGGTAGAGCAGCAGCCCTTCCAAGCACATTAAAAGATTAATTTTACATTTATCTATAGAAGCTTGAATAGCTTGTGGCATCCACAAGTGTGCAAGTAATATATGAGGCTTGTACAGTTCATGATTCTGTAGAATGGATTTGGAAATTATATAAAGCCTGTTTAGTTTATTAACATAGTAAACTTGTGTCACCTGTTAAGCTGGTAACTTTCGAAGCAGTAGATATTTTCTTTCTGATTAAATTTCTAGATCTGACAGCATGTAAATTTAGAATGAACTAAGTAAAGTTTTGCATTATAAGGGTAACAGTTTGTTTTGTTTTTACATGTCAGGGATGTTGGTAAAGAGGATGCACAGCTTAATATGAGAAGCAAACTGGTTCATTACTTGCATGGTATGAGTAAGTTTTCTGTTAGCTTATTTAGTAAATGCATGACTTGATGGATGGATTTAAGTAAGCTCAGCACATGACTGACAAATGCTCAGTGCCTGCACTGTTGAAAAGGAAATACCTAATTTCTTAAGTAGTCTAACTTTCCATTTTATGGGGTCTATACTACCTACTGCCAGAACACAAGAAAGATTCTCCTTTTTGTTGTGTTGACGAGTACAAAACTACAAATGATAATATCTATGTATAAACAAAGCATAGGGATTTTACCTGCAAGTTTTACATTGTGCTAAATCCCATCTGGGGTGTTGGACCCAAGCCAGATGCTCATTAAAAATGTATACTAAAAGTCTAATCAATATTTCAACCCTAAAACTGAATGTTTAGGCTTTACATTTTGATCTATAATGATCACACAAAATGAGTGGTGATGAAACAGAAAATGCCCCTGGTGCACAAAGGATTAATAATAATAGACCTACATTGGTTTTCATTATCTTCCTTGACAAAGTGAACTTTCATTATCTTTTATGAATAATTAACATTCACATCTCAACTGCTCAAGATTTTGTAGGCCTTCTAAATCTTCCCATGAATATTTCAAGGTTCAGAAAGTTCCAGTGACATCAGTGTTTGGGAAAAACAACATTCAAACTTTTTAAACAGCTTACCTGCTTTCTACATATTTCATCATTGTCTATAATTTCATTCCCATTAACATAGGATGGATCAAAAGCATACAGCCATGTAACCTTTATGAGAATCAATTCAACCACGAAAACTATTCATTGCCAGCTGCTTTCATTTGTACATTAAGTTTTGCATTTTTTTCCAAACTCATTTACCAAAGCTGAAACCTTTGTGCTAAATCTCCCATCAAAAATATTTCAATCATATGAAGCAATATCTTCAGTTTCCACTCCTATTACATACTTCCTAATTCAATCCCTTTATCCATGCTTCTAAACATCCAGATACCCCTCCCCCCTCACTGAAGATTTAATGAAGAAAAAAGAAAAAACAACCTAAAAGACAACACATCCTTGCCTGACTAGTTAAATGAGAAATTACGCACCATTTATGTATTTCTAATCAAACTGTTCTTCAGCTGCCTTTAGCGACTCTGTCGTAGAGGTTTTCACTACTTGTAAAAGCTTGCCTTTTAAGTTTGTTACATAGACAAGGTTTTGGCAGCATATATCTACATCTGTAGCGGGACTTTCATTATTTGCAACAGTAAATTCGTATTGATTAAGGAAAATCTGATGTCTTTTAATACCTTCTAAGTTATCTTATACTGTCAAGAGGTGCAATTTCTCAGACTAGAGAGTTTAAATCCAAGGTTTAACAATGAGATGATCCCAGGACATGCTTTAAAAACATGCCATTTTTAAAACTCGTATAATATTTGGCACACTTTAAGGCATTTAAAATCAAATGATAAAACTGTCAATTATTCATCAAACCTTTGCCAAAGTTGAAGAAAAAAATCTCCACTCAACACATCAAAAGAACATTTATAATAGAAGTACTGCAATCACTTATGGATTGGTTTTTGTCCAAAGAATTCTGAATTACAGACTCTCACAGTCTGAATTAAAAACTTCACCCTCTTGTCTTATGCTACAATGTTAGTTCTCTTTCCCTCCTCTAAAGATTTAACTTTGGTGTCTTTTCCAGAGAACTGTTTGCTTATGAGAACCCATAATTAGCCAGAGCATGACTACATTATACCTAGCAAGCCATAGCTTCACAAGATTACTGTGATGCCATTTGCAACTCAAGGGTGAGCCAATATGTCTATTTCTCACCTTTCCCTACACCACTAAGCTTTGGAACTCTTCAATATCTATAGTCTTTTCTAATAGCTATTACTTGCCCTTTTTAAAAGGCAGATTTTCTGCTTCCTTCAAAACTCTAAGATTATTTTTTCCACTTCTCTCTTTGCTCTTTCTACTATTTGAGCCCTCTTCTACATTTCATTGACATCCTGGCTTGAAGAGAACTTCTGTACATGACCAAAGCTTACTTCATAAAAAATATATTTGTATAAATACCATCCACTTCTTAACATGTTATCACAGAAACCAACTTCACAACAACAAAATGTTTCTAACATTTTGTTTCCACATGAAAGTCAAATGTCATCATAAAATCACATATAAAAAGACATTTACATACAAACCTTGAAAAATATGGCTTTAAGATTACAGTATATCTTTATAATTCTTGGTATGTTACATGAAAATATCTTCAAGATTTCTAACACAGACCTGGGGAATATTTCAATATAACAAAATACCCTTGCACTGCCATATAAAAAAAATGTGCATAAATGTTGAAAAGAACTGGGAGTCATCTAGCCATTAAATGCAAGGTCACTCAAAGGTCATCCTACATAAGTCAATCAATGGCCAATGTGAGGCTGACAACCATCACACAGTCAATCAACAGCCATCACACGCATGGTCAGTCAACAACTATCACAAGTGAGGTTGGTCATGGCATTGCAAGTGAGGCGAGTCACTGACCATAACATGTGAGGTCAGTCAATAGCTAATGCATGCGAGGTTAATAATCAGCCATCAAATGTGAGATCAGTCAATGGCCATCAAATATTTGGTCAGTCAACATCCATGTGAGGTCAATTAACAGCTACCCTACATAAGTTCTGTCAATGCCATCACACTTTGTGGATATGCTCTTCAGCTTAAGACTAGCTATATCATCAAATTTTCTAGTGGCGTGTGCCAATGAGACAGCTAAGCAAACAGTGCTTCAGCAATGTCTGTATTTCTTTTTATTTAAACCTGCTAAATTACTTTCCAACGTGTGCTCTAGTTTAAGAAAAAATACATATATACGGTCCATGAACAAAATTAAGAAAAAACTGTGTAGCACAAACCATTAAGAAAATCTGACAATAGAGCAGACTTACTCTACGAAATGAATCTTGATTATCAATATCACTTGCAGTTGCCCTCTAAGTAAATGCATCTGGTTTAAATTTAAAATTATGACTGTTTACGTAGTTTTTGTCTTATTTGCCAGTTCTGCAGCTCCATACTACACTGTCCCAAACAGAACATGAAGAAGAAGGTGCTTAAAGTACAATGAGGAAATCCTGAAAAAAGAAAAGAAAAATGCACAATCTGTGAATATAATAAGGTTGAAGTTTCACACTTAATGCACTGAAACTTTAGTACTTGTTTCAGCTCCTAACAGTCTATACTACTGTTTATATAGGATGGATCAAATACATCCAGCCTCATTACATATAAACTTAAGTTTAGTAAGGCAAAGTGAGTAGTTTTTCACACTATTACAGCACTTAATATTCATAATTACAACTAAGCTTAATTGATAAATTTCAAGTTGATGAAACCTTCCATTTTTGAGGAAAAATATGAATTTTCTGCTTAATCAACAACCATTCATCTGACATCCTCACAGTCCATTCAGAGAATCAACTAATCTGTTTCTTGGTGTACCTCTCTCCCTTATATAATGAACTATCCTTTCATACATATAATTCTATGGGAGAAAAATCTGTCTAGCTTCCCCCCAAAAATCCTAACATACAACAGGAATTTGTACATCCTAGCACATATGATTCATACATCAAACTCAACCTAATACTGGAAGAAAGCAAATCTTGAATGAATCTATTCTTATCAAAGCACCATTGTTAACATTTGTGCTAGAGGAGGTAGTGAGATTTATCAACTGTGATGTGTCAAGTAAGCAACTTTCAGCAACAAAAGCACCATGCCACAATTTGAGATGTACTTTCTTCTTGAAGATCATTTTGCTAATCATGTATGGTAATGTAGCATTATATATCATTATCATGGTGTTCCCAGACTCTGCCTTTGATAAGAGAGTATAATCACCAGTGGATGAAAGATGAAGAGATTATATTGTCATTGTGGACCTCCCCACATCAAATGAGCCCACCTTACCCTTCCCAATGTAAAATGCAGTTTCAAAGCTGAAGCCCCATAAAAGGGGTCTAGGGGTTGCATTCTTTTTCCATACCCAAGCTGCCTCTTATGAAACTTGGGGAATACCTTAACAAAACAAAGGAACAATGGCCATACTTACACGCATTCACTCTCTAGCTGTCACTTACAAATAATTAAACCAGAACCTGTCATCCACAGCCAAGCTACAAAGACTACCCAATGGTTTACCTTGTCCATTTCATATGCCCTGGTACAGAACACTGCCAGATTGTTGCTCCCAATATGCACATCAATCCAATTCATTCTATTCACTGCATTCCTTCCACCCCTCTGAATGTTTAGGACCCAGTACTCCAAAACCTATTTTCACTCCATCCTTCCATCTCCTTGGTCTCCCTTTTCCTCCCTTCACCTCTGATACTTAAATTACCTAAGTCAATCTTTCCTCAATCTTCTTTATACATCCAAACCATTTCAGTTTTAAAACGTGAATAATGAGCCAGAATAAAAAACAAACCTGAGATAAATATTCTGTCTCCTATGACTAAGGCATTGTCAAGATTGGAAAGAAATATGACAAGAGCAGTGAGGGATGGCACATACAGGCACACGGCCACTAATCCATGAAGCCTCCTTTGCCATGACCCTGGGAACCACCGGCTCTGAAAACATAGGCTAACTGTAAAACTCAACAAGTTAAATTATTATTAAAAATTCAAAGAGCAATTCTAATGTTTAGTATGGATTCACTTCCTTACCAATCTGAAAAAAAAATATGCATGTGGTCAAAGATACACAGAAAAGGACTCTCTGTGATGTATGTTCCTGATCCTATCTATATTAGTAAGCTGTGAACATTAGTAAAAAGCTTATGGAAAAAGCCAGTTGGTTCCAGTGACTTTTGAGCCCCTCTCTAACAAAAAAATAAAGTAAAGAAGTGTTTCAGTGAAATGTATCTGTAATACTGTAATTACTATTACTTGTACACACCATAAATGCATAATTAAGATAATGTGTCATCCATTAACATTGTTTTCATATTCACTCTAAAGTGGCTGGAGGCAACATCAGCGGTTGCCTATAGATGTTCCTTGAAAAACTTAGAAATCTTCAACTGTTATTTAGCCTCCTGTGTTCCTTGAAAAACTTAGAAATCTTCAACTGTTATTTAGCCTCCTGTGTTCCTTGAAAAACTTAGAAATCTTGAACTGTTATTTAGCCTCCTGTCTTCCATAACAATCATACAGTGCTTTCAGTGCAACAAATTTCCCTAGCAACCTTAGCAATGGACCTGCCAAGTTTAGAGTTCAAGACAGCAGCCTTATCTTCATGTCCTGGTGCTTTTTCTTGAGTAGAGAGTGCCCTGACTGATCCAAGCTTATCTATGTGTTTTGGAGATCTATAAACATTTACACATCACTGAACTGCAATTATTCTATGTGAGGGATGTGGTGGTATAATAAAGCTGGGGCTCCAAGTACTGCAAAATCAATTCCCAAAAGATAACCATGAGCAAATTTGATCCACCTCCTATATAGGGAAAAGGAGCTGAAGATAATGCCTTCTTGCAAGTACCTGAAACATGATTGTCAAAATGGCAGGACTAGCAAATAGCATTCACTGCACATCTTGCTTGTGAACGCTGAATAATACTTTCAATCTGCTGCCAAACATATTCCATAATCGTCACTCCTGGTCCATCTGGGAGTGACATCAGCCATACATCAAATTTTCTTTCAAATGTTTCTGTAGTTGTTCCAAGTCTGTTTCTCATTCCTCCCAGTATCACAGTGGAAAACCTTTCCATTTTTTTTCCTGAGCTCTAGGAGAAAAACTGTAGAAGTTGGTGTCAAAGTTTGGGAGTTTGTGTGAAAGAAGAGTATTAAGAGCAAATATGGGTAAAAGCAGGGATCTTTAGGTATAGCAGTGCAAAGGGACAGATGTATATTTACATTTGACATATTCTTAGTGTTTCTATGTATAATTTCAGACTAAATAGTTATGTATCTACCTTGCTGAAATGCTATCAGATCAAGTACATAATTTATGATGCCCTCAATTTGCTGCCAAGTATAAACCATCATACATCTTTCCTTTCTTCCTTCTGAGATGCAGAGTTTGGGTACTTTCAACTTTTCACAATATTTCAAAAGTTTCAGTCCCTTGAACTTGCTTGTGACAGGTTTCTGAATTCTTTCTAAATCGTTCATGAGTTTGGCTAGTGACCATATGATGCCTCAGTATTCTATTCTGCTTCTAATGTATACATAAAAAATTACTAATTGATTTGTATCTCACAAACTGGTGAAATACATTTAAGTTAATATCCCACTTGCCCATAAATATATGGCTTGTAAACAAAAGCATGCATGACATATGCCATGATTAGTGTTAAGTACCTGCTTCTCCATCATTACTGCCTCCAAAACTGGTGTAACCATTTCGGTAAGTTTGCAGGGAATGTTAAAGGTACAAATAGGCATCATTCTTGATGTGAAATTAGAGGTAATGAATAGGTTTGATATGGCAAGAAACTCTTGGCTAAAGTATTCATATTCAGAGAAAATTATAATGGAAGAAGGTTACACACTTAAACAATTAGAAAAGAATGTGAGCCAAAACTGTAATTAGTATGAAAGGAAGACTGCTTCAGGGTTCAAAGTATCCAGAGATTGCTTGGTACTTTTCCTAGAACGAAATGCTGGAGGAGATTTTAAGCTTAAGCCCTAGCCAGTGTTTCATCTCTCTCCCAACTAGTAACCCTAACTTCACACTACCACACTGCATTACAACCTCAAGTTCTCCTTACATTTGATTAGTTTTCATTAAATATCTATAATGAATCATAAGAAAGCATCATAATCTGTTTTTTAAGTACTTTATTTCATGTAAATTTGATACTTAAAAGCAAAATATGGAAAAACTATGATCAGAAACATAACCCCCCTTATATAATGAGTTTAAACAGCCCTACTTATAATGATTCAATTTGTGACAGTATTTTCAAGAACTTAACCTAGTGACATCCCAGTGATGGTGATAAATTCCCCATTCTAGGTTTTCATCTGATGAACATGAAGCTGATGAATATTAAAGCAAATGTAAGGCTTACAGAAGTAAGACAGAGGACATAAATGACAAAAAAAATCCTTATATCAAACACTTTACAAAAACAACTTACCTCAAATGCTTCATATGCTGGAAAGTGAGAAATGTAGTCCCCTAATTTCTCAGCAACAATACCAAAAAAGTTAATCATTGCCCACCAAAAAACTTGGGTAGACACCCCATGCCACACATATACAAATGTAAATACAAGAGCTGTTCCTTGTAACTGTCTTGTCAAACTCATGTCTGATCCAACCCAAGGTATGTAAATATGTCTGAAATGAAAAAATAAAAACATTTAAGAAGTTAACTACAGTCATTTTTGTATTTGCAAATATGGTTTTGACTACTTGTGAAAAATAAATTTTTCTATGAACAACATATATGTATAAAACTAATAATTCTTGACATGATACAAAGCTAGGTTCCTCCTCTTATTAAAAGAGGCAATCTACATCTCATGGCTTATTCATGCTGTTACTATAAAGCAACAGAGAAACTGAAAGCCTGATGGCAGTGGTTTACAGAATTAACCTGAAGCATATCAGCTATCCTAGTCCACAGAGGATATGAGTACAAAATGCCATATGCTATTAAAACACCTATTCAGTAAAATGCACTTGACTACATGCAACCATGCAATGTGACTGATTGCTGATCAAGGTAAGACCAACCTACTCATACGTGGATATATGACCATAAACAACTTTGCCAAAACCATCATGATGGTTACTCTGAAAAGACCTCAGCAGTTCTTGAACTCTGGTATAAAAACTGAAGGCTTCAGTATATTTTGATTTGTTAGGTGCATCTCGGTGTACGTTGACTGCATTTTGGCATATGACTTAATGCTAAATTACAGTAACTAAATGTACATACATTAAATATTCTACATTTTTCTAGGGGCTAATAAAAACCCAGTTTCCAGTGATAATACGTTGGAACTCCATTAATGCAGATTTTGTGGAGTACCCCAAAGAGTAGGGCACAAGATGTTTTACAAGCTTGAAGAAGAGGGATCTTATGACCCATCCTTTAAAGATTACAAACCTCAGAACCTCATAATAGGAAATCAAAGAGGGTTGCTCTGCATCTCATAAGGATTTATTGGTTCCCATCCTCTGTTGCAGTAAAGTTTTCAAAAGAATGTTTTGAGACATCGGACTAAATGGAATTCATTACTAATGTAAATTGCATACATCTTCTCTATACATGTTACATTAGTAACTTTGAAAAATGTAAAAGACCCTCCACATAAGTGCACAATGAAAATGCCTCATTGTATCTATAATGTGACTTTGTCATCAACCTGACTTTACTCCTAGTATTTAGAAATGGTTTGATTTGTGAAAGATTTTCCTAAGCCTAAATCAGGCAAGCTGAAGACTTCTGTAATAAGAATTCCTTGGTTGTGTTGAAGCATGTAAAGAGTTCATTAATAAAAGGAATAAAGATCTAACGAAATTGAAAAGAAGAAAAGAAGCTTGAAAGAAAAAGCTGAACCTTCCAGAAAATAGTGATATACAAAGGTCAAAAGTGTAATGAAAAAGTAAAATGGTGTGTTTCAGCAAATGTTCAACACACAAGGAACTTGAAAAAAGAATGATGACAATATACTAAAAAAAAAATTTCCAAAACAGAAAGCAGATAATGATAATAGGCCTGTGTAAGATGCAAGGGTGTACTTAAATGTATGGGAGACTGTTTATGACAAAGGATGAAATCTGTTAGAGATGGACTGAGAAAAATTATTGGGAATTATGGCATAGGAGACATGAGTACTGATACGACACAATTAGAGGTCAAAAGATTATGTAGTACATAAGAGGTAAGAAAACCAGTAATAACCCTAAAAAATAGAAAAACTGTAGTAGTAAATGAAGTGGTTAGTTAGATGGTGAAGAATGGACTTGAAGCTACAGCAGAATGGATTTTCAAAGTGGGTATAACAGTACAGACAAGCAGGAAAGTACCTTATACCTGGATAAAAACTAACTGTTCTATCCATCCATATCTCTGATGCCCACTCCCTTTAGGAACTCCCTCTAGGGGGATGCCAAGGTAAGTCTCCATAACTGTTGTACTCCAGTAGGGATTCTTAGCCTTTGGTGCCTCACCTTTAACAGGCCACTGTTAACTCTAGTGCATTGTTTTTTGAGGTTCCTACCTAGTGTTCCAACCAACTACTAACTAATGCTCCTGCCTAATGTTCCAATCTACTACTTCTACCTAATGCTTCTGGCTACTACTTCTAACTAATGCTTTTACCTAATTCTTTCACTTTACAATGGTAAAGAAAAGGAAATCCACAGTAGGAAATGTATAGAAATAGTCCTTAGAATAGCTGGCTAGGTATATGGTAGATATGTGATTATGCTAAATTCATGAACCTCATGCAGATTAAGTGAAATGTGGATTCAATTGGGAAAGAGGGTATGTACACAAGATCTTTACACTTATGCACATAATAGAGAGAGTCATATAGAAAAAGAGTATGCATACAACAGCCACTGATTAAGAAAAGGCATGTAACATTAGGGAAGATCCAGAAAATTATGACTCTATGATATGCATGAAAGACTTGTGACTGCTCTTAGCTACAAGTCATTATAATGTAAGCTGTGCTTGTGATAAGCAAATGATGATATGAGTTATAAAATGTAGGAGTGTGATATCAATCATGGTTCTGTTCTGTTTTCAGAGATAAAGCATTACATGAGATTTGAATGACACTGTAATGAAGTGCTGAATCAGGATGAAAGTTGAAACTGCTGTTGTATGCAGATGATACTGTTCCTTTGGCTGAATCACAGGACAAGTTGAATAGAATGGTATGAGATTTGAATGACACTGTAATGAAGTGCTGAATCAGGATGAAAGGTGAAACTGCTGTTGTATGCAGATGATACTGTTCCTTTGGCTGAATCACAGGACAAGTTGAATAGAATGGTATGTCACTTGACTGTGTGAAGGAAAAGGATTTTAACATTAAATGTAAGGAAAAGCTGGATTCTTGTTTTTGAAACTGACAGACTATCACCATGCAAAGACAGTTATAATAGAGAAGAATCAGAAGTTGGAAATGAATCTGAGTATTTGGGAGTGATGATTAACGAGGACATTAGTCTGAAAGCTGGAACTGAGAGAGGAGTCATGCTGATGAGAAGACTTGGAGAAGGACTAAAAGTTCTGGTGATTTGTTGGATTCTGCCTGCTTGTGGTTACACTGTGAGTGAAAAATTACCTTCAACAAGGTTGTATAATTGGATTAAGATATCATCAAAGGAATTCTCACTCCAAGGGGTCTACCCTTTTCCCCTTTTCTTTGCTATTTATTGCAGTGCAGATTTGGAGCTGTAGAAGCACAAATAATTACCATGAAGAATCAAAGTGAAAAGGCAGGATTCACTGAACTTACTTGAGCATAAAACGGTAAAGCCCATGATCAAAATATCGCCACACATCTGAGAATCTGTAAGTCATGAGAGTGCAGCGAGGATGTCTTGGGGGATCATAACCTTCTACTCTAGCTAGCACAGATGGCAACCCATATAACACTGTAAAGAGAAATTCAATGATAAAAGCTAATATATTAAGATCAGGGTTTGTTACTAAACAAAACTGATGTGGGTGAAACTTAAGGAGGATTTGACAAGGGAAACTGAGGAACAGTGATGGATGATGTGGCAGTTGAGGTTTTAACTGGGGGATATGGGGTACCCACAGAATGAAAATGGTGAACTGCTTATGATCTCTGATGGTAAAAGAAAAATATGGAAACTATGCTATAAATATTGTAATGAAAAAAATAATCTATAATATAATACTTAGAAAAGCAAATGGATTTGTATGTAGCATTTATGGATCTGGAGAAGGCATATGATAGAGTTGATAGAGA
>JAUTXX010283204.1:0-14044 GCA_032273605.1 Panulirus laevicauda | reverse complement strand
ATGGATGCGAGTCTCTGTGGCTTTTCTTTGTCTGTTCCTGGCACTATCTCACTAACTCAGGAAAATGTGAGCAATTATGGAAGAAAGCTACATTCTGCAAGCCATTTGTTAATCAATACGGTAAATCATGCTGAACCTTCTGATCTCTCATCTTAAAATCTACCCCTGAAGATAATTCTTCTCATTTCATTTTTTCTATAGGTCCAAATATTTTTCTTATTTGTTCTTTACGGCTTCATGCTATACTGCATCAACTACTGTTTCAAAATTCAGCCTAACACTTTTAGCTGCTTATTCCTCAGTCTAGCCACTTTTTGGAACCCAAAATCCCTTTTAAAAAATGATATATAAGAGAAATACAACTCTATTAGTCATCTTTGTTTTACCTAGCTACTTTACATTACAGTAAGCTTCAAAACATTAATTTATCAGCAAAAAACATGTATTTTTCAACATTACTTTCCCATCACTTCATGGGTTTCATGGTACGACTGTTTGATTATGTTTAGTTTTACACTATTGAAGATTAACGTGTTAATAACAGAAAGGTTATCATGGTAAATTGTAAGTACAGAAGTTTAATATATTAATGTGAACTTATAAACAGTTTCTGTTTCGTTTAAGGTTGCAAGCTTTGAAGCAGCGGGTCTTCGTACTAATAAGACCGGTGTTTACACAACAATATAAGGTAAGAATCACGTTAGTATTATGTTAATAATTTCCTTAGCATCAAATCTTCCACAAAAAGCTGCTAAAACATCTTACAGTAATCAAACTCAGTACAAAGGTATAGTTATGGGGGTTCAATGTTATGTAAATAAAGCAGCCTACGAACCTAATATGTTATTTTCGGAAAATATTTTCCTTTTGTTTAGAAATGTATGCAGATAATCTTTTATGAAACTAAACATGCTCATAGTCAAAGGAGAATATTTATAGCTAGAAAATAGTTCAAATTATTGCATGGATTTGGATATCCGTGCCTGCAAAATTTTAACGGCCTGTCGGCACTCTCTTACAGGCATATATGTTTTTGTTGAGTTCTTGAATTTACTCTTGAAAAAAGATGGTTTTTATATTTAAAATGAACATTGCGTTATTGCTAGGTGATACTGGCTGTTTTGAATGAAAGTATGCAAGTGCTTCCTCTTATCGAAATCATAACCGGACTCATCATTCGGATTCGGAACCCGTAACCTTTGTACGACAGAGCAACGAAACGTAAACACGCTTAACCAACAATTTACTAATTTTCTAAGATCTTTAACCATCACACACCTAGTCAGTCTATTTATTATGGTATTTGTGGCTTCGTTAGAAATACTGAAGTCTGGTCGCGTTTTTAATGTGTGCCCATTTATTTTAAGCGATTTATTAAAACATGACATGGTTCTGGATTCAGAAGTTTACTCTAGAGCGAAATTCAGAGCCCCGCGGATATTGCATGATTCTTGTACCCTTCGGTCATGTTAATGGACATGGAGGAAGAATTTCTTTTGACATGACTATCTATGACTGAATGCACGGACTATCATCACTATCTAGTCAAAAATCAATAGTGGATTACATACAGCACTTGGAATCTCTCGGAATCAGATTCATATCTTGTCACCCACATGAAACGAATCAAAATGGGATATGAAATATTACACCTTTGAACACTTTTTTTTCGCAATGTCTTGTTCGTATCTGTGATCATATGTCACTTTAAAAATGCAACTTATGGAGGACAGGTGGAACGGATTCTGATTAGTCCTCCAAAATATCTAGGGAGGGAATTATATCACGTGCAGGAGTCTGGCCCTTGATGAAGTGAGAACATGTAACCAGAAATTTTCTCTCTTTTCATATGTAATAATCCTTTTACGCCAGGAAAAGACGAAGAGCTGCCCAATTATCTCGCATCATGAAAACTGCACCGAAATCAAGCCCCAGAGATCACGTCATGGTTTTCTCCTGGCCGCTTCTTGTGCTGTGGTCCAGCACCACTGACAACACGTCGCCTCACGAGTACCATATCGATCCACTTCATTCTATTCCGTGCGGCCTCTCATCCTCAATACTGTTCAAGCCACAATACCTCAAAAACTCATTCACTCCATCCTTCTCTCTTTTCTGCCTCCCACTCCTCTTGGCTTTCGACACGTAGAGCCTGCCTGGTCAGCCTCACATCGTTCGTCTTATCCATACCTTCAAACCATTTCAGTTAACCCTGGTCAGCTCTCTCAATGAGATTGCTCTTACTCCTTCCATCCCACGTCATGAGCCATCTCATTTCCAACCCGTCCACCCTCTTCGGCTCATTTTCATTCAAGACCCAAGACTCGCACCCATATAACACCGTCGGAACTACAGTACCATCAGCTATACCCATTTTTATCATTATAGAGAGAAAAATCTCCCACTCGCTTTTCAGTTAACCTCAGCTCCCTCACCACCCTTTGTCCCCATTTCATGCCCCGTGGTTGCATTCGCTGCCACGTTCACCCCCAATACGTCAATTCATCCACTTCCTCCAGGTTTTTTCCGTTGAGAATTACACTCAAATCGCACTGCCTCGCTCCCCTGCTGCACCACATTATCTTACTTTTGTTCACATTAATTCCTCCTCATATATTTTCCCAAACATGGACACCCATTTTCTGGAGTTACTTTCCTTTGAGTCTGTCACCAGAGACATATCATCTACTAACAGCAACTGATTCAGCCCCCAGACCGCTCCCAAGTGTACTGTTGGCATGGCTCTTGCTCCAAAACTCCTGCCTTTACGTTCCTTATCATCCCATCCCATTCTTGAACAGATTAGATACCAGTGGTGACATCACACCCTTGAAGCGGACCCACTTTCACGTGGTGCAACTAACTGTTCTAACTTCTAACTTGCATATATGCCTTGTTCTCTTGTTAGTGACACACCATTACATATAGTAACTTGCTTTCCACATCATTACATTCATCTCACATTCCACAAAGTTCTTTACCGTCAATCCTGTCATATGCTTTCTCCGGTCAGTAAATGTCGCATACAAATCCCTCTTTTCCTAGGAAACTTCTGGTCCACACATCCTTTACTGGCCTACATTAAAGAAGAAAGTACAGGCTAGATTCGTCGGTAATCCCGTATACGAGAATAGATGTGAGGTGCTGGGTGAGGCAGAGGACCTCGGGTCCTTCAACTGTTTTAGAAAAAAAAAAAAGCAGGTTGTATGTGTATTCCTCTTGCAAACATTGTACTCGATCAAAACAACCTGACATCATGGTTTGTAACGGAATGTATAGTCTGGTGACCTTAGCCGGGAGGACGATGGAAATAGACGGATAGAGGAGACCAAGGAAGGATAGAGGGGACAAAAAAGAGATTAATAAGAAAAGTGAAGGATGGAGGAGAGGAGAAGCGAGGGAGGGAGGCCAGGACAATATTGAGGGAGGAGCCTTGGAGAAGGAATCTTTCTCATATTTCTTTAATGTGGACATTTAATGCATTTCCCTTGTGCTTGATTATTCATCTGAATGGTAATAAGAAGTTGTATAATTCTTTCACTCGTCCAACTCCCAAAATACTGTAATATCAGGTTCAGTAAATAAGAACGAGATACGAAAGAACAGAATTTTCTGTCCTCCCATGAGTATTTTCAAGTGACATATGGCAAGTTGGGCCATAGTCACTATACCTCATGATCAGGATTATTAGCATTCATGAATACCAGGTGTGTGCAGACGTATTCATATGTGTGCAGTCGTATATGTGTACGTACAGTCGTATTCATATATGTTCAGACGTATTCATATGTGTGCAGACGTATTCTTATGTGTGCAGACGTATTCATATGTCTGAGTAGTGAAAATCTTTGATCTAGCTCCATGTTAGTCTTGTCTGTAGATTTTTTTTTTTTAAGTGAATGATTTTTTATGTACTGCGAGTGATTTTTGTTGCAAATATTTGTACCACTTAGTAGGTATATACCCATCACTCCATTCTGTACCCCCTTGAACAGGACGGTACGAAGGTAGGATGTCTTGCCCAAGAATTGTACCGTTGTACTCAAGAGAAGTACCGTCGTGGTCAAGGGGATGATTATATACGTAGTTTGTACCATTACAAATATTTAGGTGAACGAGACACCTCCGGCAAGATCAAGATGCCAGAAAAAGTAATTACTTAGGGGTTAATAAGACAATATGAGTGCCTCAGAAATTCGTATTTATTTGTAGCTAAGCTGCCAGGTAACAGTGTCGCGGGGTCAAGCGCAGTGCAAGCCACCAGCAACATGTAAACAATAAGACCACGGAATGGTAGCAGGGTTGTTGTTGTTGTTGTTCCAAGATGGCTGACGGATGCTGGGTTTCAAGATAGCGGTGTAGTGTCGTCAGGCCACAGCACAGAACTGGTTTCTGGCTCTGAGATGGCCATGCAGTGTTTCAAGTGAGTCAGCAGCTTGTTGATATTTTGCTTAATAACATCTCGTTTTTTATTTACTGACGTCTCTGATGTTCAGATGGTAATGCACAAGTTAAGTATACTATAGAAATTATTTTACAACTCTTGGCTCCACAGTTGTGATACGGTGTTACTCCCCAGTTTTCTTTGATACAAGTTAGACTGAGTGTACAGAAATAAAAGGAAAACAGGTTTTGAGGAAAAAAAAAAAGAAAATGTACTCGTCAATGGTTGGTTGAAAAGGGAAACATACAAAGCGGTTGAGGGAAGTAGGTTGATATAGTCTGTTCCACTGATTAGTCTTGAATCAAATTAATCATTTCTTAAAGTTGTATCTGTAGACCCCATTCTTTGTTTTCAATTTCCATCTCCTGCTTCTTCATGTTTCTTTGTCCGTCATTTTGTTCTGTCTGGCGTAGTGCGGGCTCCTTACTTCCTCCTCTTGCCAGTCTCCATCATGCGGACCAGGAGACCCAGGTAGTTGGTGAAGCGGTGGTGGCAGTCCAGCGAGTCCCGACAGCCGCTCAGAGGCATGTCCAGCCTGGGGCCGTTGGGTCCTGGTGGCAGAGAGAACACTTGCATAGTGGCTGGTGATGGGGTGAAGTATACTGGTGGTGGTGGGGCGAGGTATACTGGTGGTGGGGTGAAGTATACTAGTGTTGGGGTGAAGTATACAGGTGGTGGAGCGAGGTATACTGGTGGTGGGGTGAAGTACGCTCGTGGTGGGTGAGGTATACTGGTGTTGGGGTGAAGTATACGGTAGTGGTACGAAGTATACTGGTGTAGGGTGAAGTATACCGGTGGTGGGGCGAGGTATAGGTGCGGTGAAGTATGCTGGTGGTGGGGTGAAGTATTACTTGTGGTGGGGTGAGGTATACTGCTACTAAAGGTATACTCTATCTGTCGTCTCAAAGGTGATGCAGCCAAGAGATCAAAAGACAAATGGAAGGTAAGCTAGTGTCCCAGAGGGTGTTACCACAACATTGATGCTAGTGAACTCTGTAGGGAAGTGATAAGAAAAAAAAATCCATTGTCCTACACACGAAGAAACGGGAGAGTGGGACGCGTAACCTTACCGTCGACGATACGGATGTCCCGGATCTGTGGAAGGTTCTGTCGTAGGAGGGAGACCAGCTCAGAGTTGTTCAGGTCGTGTAGGTACTCGATTTCCGGCTCCATCATCTTGTGTCCAGCGGCCCCTCCTGATGAACGTATGCATATTTCATTATTAAAGCTTTAAGCCTTTGAGAAGTATGGTATGACCCCATGGTATGATGAAACCACAGGACATAGTAGCGTAGGATCCACTAATGTTTTGTTTATGATTGTGCGATTTGAGTAGGGATGATTAGTTAAAGCCGAGAGGACAACTACAGCAAGACATAAACAAGGAAAACATTGGATGAAGCAAAAGTTTCCAGCCTAATATTAACAGCAGACAGAATTCAGAGAACAGGATAAGGACATGCAATTTCATGAATAAGAACAGAGACGGCGTAAAAGTGACGGAGACAAGCATCTACCTCCACAACCAAGGAAGGACGTGAATAAACGATAAACTGACCACTTACTTACCCGGGAGTACTGCGGCGCACGATGGATCGGCCATCACTGCCATCAGTACCAATACCACAACCAGTGGGGCTCGGCTCGCCATTGTCTGAAATGAAGTGTAATGCAGTCCATTACATTTTTTTTTTCCTGGAATGCAATGCAATATTAGATACACAGAGGCTGGATAGATGTATGAAAACCATGAGATATTTACTGACGAATCTCTTATTAGTCTAGTTATCATAGATGAAGATTTACATGTATTGTGGTTGATTAGGTATAAGAATAATGAACGTCCTAAGAAACTATATGAGATAAAAGAATAATCGTACCCCGAGAAGTATAGATGAGGGAATCTGCGTGCTCTACCAGGTATACTGCATAAAAATGATCGTATTTCAGGAAATATACAAGATGAACGAAGAAAGATTGCGTCTCAGCAAATATACAGGATAAATATGATCGTGCCCGAGCAAGTATACAGGATGAATGAGCGTGACCCACCTAGTATCCAAAAGGTAAAAGTTTTAGCCACGACACCGACAAATCTTAACTAAGGCGGTATACCAATCCTCACTATCAAGACATCTAAAAAGTTATATTTTAAGTTTGAAGCTTTACGAGCTTCTTATGTAGAAAACAGGATTAGAAAAGTTGATAGAATACGATTCGGTACCTTATTGTTTATAAATCATGGTTAGTACAAAATTGGAGTTCCGTTTTCTGTAATAAGTGGGTAGGCGAGATTTCTTCTATCAAACTATATATACTTAATGATCAAATTAATTATAAAACGGTAATGAAGCTTCTCTATTTTGAATGTTGATTAGCGGGTGTGAAGTTTGTAGTTTATCTATATGACAATAAAATTTCCGTACAATTAAGGTTGGTACGTGTGCGACGAAAGAGCAACACGAGGGAGTTTTGACGTTGTTGTCGCTGGCAACGTCTTCAGCCTTTAACCATGGTTATTATTTGAAGAACAGTAGTTCACAGCCCTTCTTGCATCAAAAGATGGTAAGGTAGAGCCTAGCAGCTAGGATGATGGTAGGGTTAGGTATACAATGTGTCCGTTGTAAGAGAAACGAGTGATTAGTGCGTAACTTTGGTGTCAGAAGCCTCTGTCATGGATGGCAGTTCCTCGAATCAATTCTGTTTATGTTGCAAGGAATTCTCAGCAAGGTACCGAAAGAGTTTATTGGAGTCTACCAATAAGAGAATTATTTGCATGTCAAACTAGGAGCAGTATTCCTGCATATGTGAATACAGGGTAAGACGGCATATTATCAAGGCGTTTTTCATTGCTACTTTGGAAAATGGTATCAGATTATTTTGGAAGAAACGCCTATCACTTTGATATTTTGAAGTGTGTAAAACTAAAGACAAGACTGGATTTAGGGCAGGGGTGAGTAGGTAGTTGTGTTGGGTCCTTCACTAAGCAGTAATGGATAGATTCACTAGTTTTAAATGAACCATGAAGGTTACCATAGCCTATGGCTTATTGGGAAAATTGAAGCAGACCTGTGCAGTGAAATGTGGTCTAATTACTACGCCGTTGGTGTTGGCGACCCAACATTCACATCCTGGGGTGATTTACTTTTCTTAGATGTGCCTTAGCAGGGTGTGTCATGCTCTTGTTCTGTTGTATATCTTTCATACATCTGCAAGTAATCTAAAATTTCCATATGATGCAGAATTGTGTTCTGGTATTTTAAACGATAAGTTGTTTTTGAATTGTTGCAGGAAGGAAGAAGTGATGGCAAGTGAGATATATAGCCGGTCAAATAACTATTTGGGAATCCAGTCCTAAATCGTATCTGTGGGAAGATCTGATTTGGAATGTATTACACCTCACGGTTATAGAAGTGGTGGTGGGGAGGGTTGTGATAAAGCTTATGGTAAAAGTGAAACGCTTTTAAAATTGGTAAACTTTCGAAGTCCTTACCTAACTCTCCCTTTCAGCTTAGATATACTCTCTTGTGTTATCTAAAAAAAAAAGTTTTCATTCAGTTGCTGGATTTTTTGCTTTGTTTGCTGAGTGTATTTCCTTTCCCCACTGTATTTATCCAATCCCGCGGAATGAAGGTGACAGTTTTGTTTTGTTTGATTTGATATAAATATAAATTAATACTGTTACCAGAATGAAGTTAGGTGGGGCTTTCATAAGTTCTGATTTCTTGTAGTGTTCAATTTTTTCCATATTTTCCCTTAGTCGTCATATATAAACTTGACCCTCCTGCATCATGCTAGGTCTTGTACCCACCTAATTTTGCATTAGAAAAACGTTGGCAGGGGAGGTGGGGTCTTTTGGAGATTCAGGAAAAGAGGTTGATAGTTATCTTGTAGGGACACATTGCTTTTGGTGTGAAGTAGAGTTAGCCACTGACTTGCTAATTCTGTTGCATGTATTGATGTATGCCAAGGGGCCAGTTTTATCACGTTAATTTTTTTTCTTCAGGTAAATGCTAACGTTAAAAAGTGATACATAGGTATGCCACATTACTTATTACAGAATCTGATGAGGTTTTATGTGGATTGGTTACATTTCATGTGAATAATGGATTGAAATGAAGAGTTTGATGGTGATTTTACGGTAAAGAATTATTCGACACGGGAGTGTAGTGTAAATCGGGGAAAATTGGTTAACTTAAGACTACATGAAACATTTAACGAAAACAGTAAATTTCCCTTAGCAGCCGAGGAAGAATGTTTGTTAGAATTGTTTACGTTTGCTGGCCGGGACTTACTGTCAGTAATGTAACACGAGATAAGATTTTATATTCTTTTTTCAACTGCATAAAGTGACTTTTGGTTGCTAGAAGAGGTTTGGTAAGGTTTACCCAAGTGTGCTGACATAAAAGTCCTCCATATACTTTTTTATTATGAACCCGTTTCCCTGATCTTCATATCCCTGCTCTTTATCGACTTAATATTAGAGGATAATAATGATGATAAAGCTCACACGATTATGATATGGTGTCCCCTTGAAATATTATGTAAGAAATTGTGATGTATTGCGCAGATAATAAGGTAGCCTTCGTAAAATATTACCATAGATTGAAATTCATTATCTGAGTTTATGTCATGATCTCAAATTTTTTATGGTTAACATTGAATGTTAGAGGCAGGCGAGCGGAAGGAGGTGGGAGGCTGAAGTTTAGCCCAGCTCGAGCACACTTGACCACCGGGTCCTTCCACACAACTCGAGTCTTAAGTAGGCTTCAGACTCCAGTCAGCCTCAGCAAAGGAAGCAGACACCCGTGACCTGTTCACTGAAGAGGTCACACCGCGACATCTCCCATGTGACGGGTCACATGGAGAGGCAACATTTGGGGATAATGTTGATATGTTGAGGGGTGACGTTGGTGGTCACACAAACAGGTTATATGAAGGGTACGTTTGCAAAAGCCTGGAATCGCTAATGCTACGTCACAGGTGGAAAAGCTGTTTGCTTTGTAGACTACAGGCAGACTATGTTAAGGAGTGAACGAAGTCTTTTTGTGTGCTGTATTTTTGTATAGTGAGTAGGATTGAATATGAAGGACTCTAATCCGTAAGTGCAGTATCAAAGGTAATTATATATGGAGGATGGCCAGAAATTTATATTTTTGCCACATATCTACATTAATGTCTGTGTTATACGTAAAAAGGTTACTCTTGTCCAGTTCTATGCTTTCAAGTGCCAGCACCGGCTTAGTTTGCTTGTCAATAGAACGTAGTTTGCATTCTAATGTTAGTTAGAATACAGACAAATTGTATATCAGTTAAAGACGCACTGAGACTTAATTCATTTTTAACTCTAGTTCCATGCGATAGTGCACGAACAATATATTACAGTTGCCTACGTGTTGGTTGTCACAGGAAAAACTTACTAAGAAAGTAAAGAACATAGATGTGTTTGGGCAGATTCTCGGAGTGCTATTTTCCATGCATGAATTAATGAAGCATTCTCCACTTTCTCTTGTACACTCTATACAAAAGCGAATATTTGATTTTTTCAAACTGCCGCTCGAGGTATCTAATTGATTTTCCAGCCTTCAAACTTATCGAACTTCATGACTGTAAGTTATGCCATGGCCTTGGTGTGTCTTCATACCATGTAAGGTCCTGGTAACCAGAGAATAAAGTTATGTCAAATATACGACACAAATACCTGGAGACTGTTTGGAAGGTCTTTTGAAGGGGAGAGAGGAGCACTACCGCAGGAGATATAAAGCGGACGAGATTCTGGCGTAAACTGGCGACACAACTTTGGGATACCTCTATTTATATGAAGGGACCGTGGAAAGTTGCTATTTTTCGTTAACGTTTTCATACACAAAACATTGTCTTCTTATTGCTTACACGGTTATATGTTTTGTGAATACATACTCTTCCTACGTTAACGTTACGATTTTCCCCTAGTTTGAAGATTCCGGGTGAAGGAAGGCTAGAAATTGCAAGAAAAAGTGCGAGATGGCAACATTATTCTTAGGTTGGGCGCGACACTTGCTGGTTCCCGGACACTCAAAGCCCCTGCAACTACAAAGATTTCATTACCTTGACGCTGATGCTGTTAGCGAAAAGAACTGAAGGATGTCACCGGTGGCTGTCCAGAAGGACTCATAACCAGTGAGGAAGGTAAGACACTGATGACAGCCCCTGCATGTTTCATGAGGCTGCAACAGGCACCCATCAGAATTACATATCTTGTAGGACTCTACGAATTGCTTTGGGTGTTTGAAAGGTGAACTAAATATTGTCTCCGAACTTTGTTTGAAATGTGTTTCTGTAAATTTAGCCAGGTCCCAGAATGTAAGTTGAGTATGGTGATGATTGATGATGGTGAGTGATTATCCTGTGGATGATGATAATATCATAACATTGATAACTGGTGATGATATATGACAGTGGTAATTTGATGAATATAACAGCTAATGATGGCCATGGTGATTGGAAATTATACCATGATATCAGTTACGTGATAATGATGAAAATGGTTGAATGATATTGCAGACGGGTAGAAGACGAAGGTTTTTACCTTCAAAATTTTGTAAGTGCCACATCTTAGGAATATTTCGCATATATCTATGCCAATGCTTAAAGTAGTAGGTGCTTTCCGCACATTTAAGTGAAAACGTGAAGCAAAACATGTTTGTCGTGAGAGTTAGTTTTGTCTTAACTTTTCGGATTTTTTTTTTTTATCGACTGTGATGTGTTAAAGTAAAATTAACGTGCCTATATGGTAAAAAAGAAAGGCAGAGAGGAGAGGGGTAGTTGGAGAGAAAGATAAATTGTCTGCCACATCATTAGAGAAAGCATTTTCGTGAGGTAGATATCTGTACAAAGAGTTGTACATGTTCTTTCTGATAGAGGGCTGTACTTCAGCAACAGGAGACTTGGCCTCTTCAGCGGAGCATTTTCTTTAAGTTGACGAGTTTCAGTAGGGATGATGGTACACTCTTGGTTGGTGAAGGGTCTTACTGTAATCATTTACAAGTGTCATCTTGTTTAGAGGTTTAGCTTTAATGAAGGCTGTTTAGATCACCTCTGGTTTTCTGCAGCTCCATGTAGCATTGAATTACCATAACCTTAGCATGGGTCATATTCTGCATTAAATGCATTTTTTCAGTGGTTGAGTCTTATGGCTGTAAAAAAATCACCTGAAAAGTTTTCAACCAAACTAAACCTAACTTGACAGTGTATGGATGTCCAAAACGGTAATAATACCGAAAGTTAATAGGGCATGTTTGTTTTCTGCAGGGTCATTATTTGCCACATTTTAAATGTAGCAAGTTAATGTATAAGCCATTTAACAAGTCGGTCATGGAAAATCAGTGAGTGGACTTGGATTGATAGATTTTATGGATTTTGTAAACCTCTGGAACATAAATGCCATGCAGCTTCTTAGCCTGAAAAATTTATGAAAAACAAACTTTTGGTTTCCTTTAAAAGATATTTAAACATTTCAAACTTTATTTTATGAACAAAAAATTCTGGCTTTTGACTTGGAAGTCATAAGTGGACTTTGAAAGAGTCATGGAAATAAATTTTTTTATTTGTGTGAGAACCTTATTTCTGCTTTATTCTCATAAATCACTGATCTGTACAGCTTTGGCCTTCCTTGAACCTTATTTCTACATCTTTTACTCTAAATTGTAACCAAGCATTAAGATTTTCTCAGCTCACTCCTTTCCCATAGAACTTTTCCCTTTCACATAAGAAACTGATCCTTTTAATTTTTACGAAAATTTATGCCACTTCTACTTTTTGGAAGGAAAATCAGTGCATCAACTCTCAGGTGCTATGGGGAACATTACAGTCACCACGCCATGCTATCTTTTAATACCTTTTCAGACAGCATCTCTTCCAGAACTAAGCAGCTGGGCTAGACGTGTTTTCCTCTAAATTACCATGCATCTATTTTATTTCTGTCTTTGTATTTTACATGGTTTTCTCACCTATACCTTCTTATACAACTCTAAGAACTGCTTAGAATCTGTGCTCTTTTCCGTTTTTTTCCTGTTACTTTCTTCTCCACACCATTCAAAGAGTGGCTTTGATGAAGACTTTTCCCATGACTTGAACTCTCTATCATAATGTGTAGACAAGGCAGCATACCAATCATTTGATATTAGTGCTGTCTTAACTGCACCTACCACATTGGTCTCTTTGTTCTTGCACATAAACAGTGTGCTTCCCAAATCTGCACCACATATTACTTTTGATTCTTTACAGACAACATTTGAATATAATGCCTATTTTTGTATGTCTTTGTAGTATGGCAGACATGTGGGGATTGTTCTTTCTGTGATTGTGTTCCATCCATCTATGATTGGGAGTGACACTTTACACTTAATCAGGCTTAGCTATTTCAAACTTAATATTTAATCAGGCTTAGCTATTTCAAACTTAATATTTTTTATACATGTTCGCCTTATCCCGCATTAGCGAGGTAGCATTAAGAACAGAGGAGTGAGCCTTAGAGGGTATACCCTCACTTGACCCACCTCTCCATACCTTTTGGAAAATTATAAACGGGAGGGAAGGATTTCCAGCCTCCCACTCCCTCCCCTTTTAGTTGCCTTCTAGGACACACAGGGAATATATGGGAAGTATTCTTTCTCCCCTATCTTCAGGGATTTCAAACTTAAGTATGTGCAGAAAAATGAAGCATTTTATGTAGAAGCAGTGCCATCCTAGTTAAATGTTCATTGCATTCACATTTTAGGCAAACAAAATGGGTTTTTCATAAAGGCTACAACTGGTTGTAAATAGTAATGCAAAAAATATTTCTCACCATTTGAGGTGTATGTGCAATGTTGTTGGAGCAATATGCGCAATGTTGTTGTAGCATTATGATACATGGCTTCAGTTGATTACATCTTACTTCAAAGATAGCTAAACAAGAAATGATGTATGTAGTTGCTGTGAAACCTCAAATCAGTGTTTCCACATACACATCATTGTTTGAATTTCCTTATTTTTCTGGAGATTTCATTGGGTATTATAGTTTTGTTTTTCCTTAGCAAATATACAACTTTTTAAGTCAGAAGAATGACTAGAAGGACCACAAATGTTAATCCTGTAAATAATATTTGGTCTACTAGAAGGGATAGGGTCTTTAGAGGGGTTACTTCTGCATCTGCATGAACTATCCTGTTTTTAGTTACCTTTGAATGATTGAAAGAATTGTGTCATGAACTGAACATCAAATTTGAGAGGAGCAGTGTGGCTTTAGGGGAAATATAGGCTGTGTGGACCAGATGTTTCCTCTGAAGTGTTTGTTGGAAAAATTGTTGAAGAAAAAGAAGTGTATGTGATATTTGTGGAACTTGAGGAAGTGTGTGACAGGATTAGCAATGGAGGCCACGCAGTAGGTGCTACAAATATATGGAGTAGATGTGGGGTAATAAAATAATATATCATTATTGTTATTATTTATTTTTTTATTTTATTTATTTTACTTTGTCGCTGTCTCCCGCGTTAGTGAGGAAGCACAAGGAAACAGACGAAAGAATGGCCCAACCCACCCACATACACATGTATATACATACACATCCACACACGCAA
>JAUTXX010283093.1:0-14046 GCA_032273605.1 Panulirus laevicauda | reverse complement strand
TATATATTACTCACGTATCTCATGAGTTACCTTAAAGGCGATTCAGAGGGCGGAAGTAGGAATCCCTCCTTTTTTGTTTAACCATTTCTAAATGTAGGAAGAGAAGGAGCCAAGGAAGGATTTTCCCCCCCCCTGACGTAATCCTTAGCGTTACCTGACTGAGGTCGGACAAGGCAAGCTGGTATGAAAAACCATGAAGTGGTCAGGGTGAACCATGAAGTTGTCTGTAGGACGTGGCTGTGGCTGGTAGGCTCTGGATTAGGTACATTATACAGTACAAGACAATTAGAAAATGGATGTATGCAAATATGGTCATTGTTCGTTTGTTCCTGACTCTACCTCGCTAAGGCGTGAGAGGCAATCGAGTACAAAAAAAAGTGTGATTACTTATTTGTGTCGTATGGGAAAGGAGTTTTACACTCGTGGGGCCCCGCGGCCGATCCTTGAGGGGGTGCAAGCGGGTGAGAGGCACTCGGGCCATACAATTGAAAGGGGCACATAATCTCGGTCAAAAGGGGAGCTGATATGGAAATTGAAAATTGAGTAGGTCATTACTGAAACTGAAATCCAGATGCTTCATGTTTTGTTTTGTTTTTGTCTCTAAATTTTCGAGCAGGCGCATCAATTAGGTTATCAGATGTAAGGAAACACAAGGAACTTGTCTTCTTGGCATGTAGGACTACAAAAGTGGTGGAATGGACGAAGCAGATATCCTTTTGGAAGCGTTGTCTTAAAGTATTGGACCCTCACATACCTCTAGCTTAACTGGTAAATCTGTCGCCTTTATCGTATTTTTTACCAACATCCACAGTTTCTTATAACTTGACTCTCATAGAAACCCGGCTGTCGATGAATATTTCCGCTAAATTTTTCATGTCTCTGACAGTAAACGACCCTTAAGTCACTGCAAGGAACATACCAGCTGGGTCTACAGTAACTTAACCAAAGCAATGATAACAGATAGAAGTGAGCTGGCAAAAAGTACTGAGTGAAGTTTCTTCCAAAAATATTTTCTATACTAGCCAACAAGCCTAAATACGGGAAAGCAGCAACTAGGGTCTGCCACTGTGTAAGTACTAAAGTTCCCAGTATTATCTCCATGGCAGCCCTGAATATACACAGCATGCTTGCAGTCGCGAAGTGTGAGTCAAATTGGCAAGGTAGTTTAACAGAGGAATTTTATTTGAATTCTTGATGAAACTGCCCCCATATGCTACACAACTCATGTAACTACAGTTCTACCTCAAAACTTAAATGTTATAGCTATCTGGAAGACAATTATCATCAGAAACACCAGCCATACTGGATGATGGTTGAGGTTATCAGACACTCTTTTGGAAAGGAAACACTCATGGACTCTTCCTGTCAGGTTTGGTTCAGGTTGACCAAGTTATTGCACAGAAGACTGAACGTACGAAGAGTTAACCGACAGCAAGTGATGAAAATTGCACTTGTGGCCTTTGCTCAGGTAAGCCGAAAATGGACGGATGGGTCAATGGTGCATTCTTAGATTTCCAAAGTGCCTTTGATATTGTCCCCTACAGAAGACTCATGATAAAGCTAGACATGGTGTTGTAGCATGAATGGATTCACAGGTATCAAACTGTGAGGGAACGGAGAAATTTTATTTCTGATCTATGTAAGTGAACAGCTATATGAGTCAGGCAGAATCATACCTAGATACATTCACTGATGATATCAATAGTGCGAAAGAAGTCTAAAAGTACAAGAGTGTGCAATTTGCAAGGAAACCTGATCAAAATGCAGCTGTGGTCAGACGAATGACTATCAAAATTTAATCTTCCAGAATGAAAAATTATGCAGATTATGAATATCGGGTTCTGGAGACTGATATCCGGTGGAATATTATCATGTAAGAAGAATGACAAGGAAGGGAAACTCACTTTACGTCTCTGTCAAAATCACCTTCAGGTATGTGAACATTGATATGTTTAGAAAGAGCTGTACAACATGCCTTTAACCCTTGCAGAAATACGGCCCTAACAGTTGAAATCAGGAGACATATTTCTTCTAGATGCGTTTCCACTGGTAACTAATGCCAGGCAATTATATCTGTGATCTATCTACTGCAGGATATCTTATGATATGGCAGGAAGAATTTTTACACATAAAGCTCTAAAAAGATGACATTGGTGTAAATAGGGCTTTGAAGAGAGTATAACATTGGGTATAAAATATCTATCAACTTTCCAGCATGTATGGTATCCAATTGTACCATTTTTGTCAAAATTCATCAAGGAGGACAAGTACAGAAGAGAAACCTAACAGTGTCCCAAAAGTCATTTGTATGGATGTCATGAAATCTTAGGGACTGCAAACAGCTGACAACATACACCCACCTTACACTTCGTTGAGATTCTATAGAATCTACAGAATTCTACAGAATCTTAACAGGGTGCTAGGCAGATTCCCAAGGAACAGTAATTTTGCAGTGGTAAAGTGACTTGCAGTAATTTCAGGATGCCGTTAAGGCATCTCTCTTGTGTGTGTATTAGTTGATGGATTTTGACGAAAGTGCTGTCAGTGGACTTCTTAGTCCATACAGTTGATGATGAGAGCTTTTACCCATAATTTCCTTTACTTCGAGGCTCTGCCCACTTTGTGACAACCTCACCTTAAGGGAACAAGAAACGTTACAGATACAAAACCAACCCTACAGAGTGGAAGGAGTTCGTTGGTACCACTTTTTTTCAAAATAAAATCAATTATAAAATGTGTCTGAAAACTGAAAATTACTGAAAACACACATTCACTCGAGGGACTCTTGATGCTGGGAATTCACTGCCAGAGAGTGCTGTTAGTGCTCCCTCAGTCCAAGCTTTTGAATGCTACCTATATATGTTTTAATCAGCCAGCCTTGAATGACTTTATGAACACGATAATCATGCAAAGGTAAACCCTAAAAGGAGAAAAAATACGTGATGTCAGCTGGAGTAGAACTGGCTGCATAAATAAGTTATACCATTTGACCTATTGCTTAGATTTATGGTGATTTTAAATCAGAATCATTAGAACATTCAAACTCATTGCCATCTTATAATTCCCCCAAAATCATGAACTACAAATTCCCTGTAAGGAATAGTAATTATTTACTAACACTCACCAGACAGCGTGTTGTAATAACAATACTCCGCAGTCAACAGCAAAAATGTTATTCAGGATGTGAAGACAAGGGCACTATATGCAGCTCCTTGGCCCTTCGGTTACTCAACGAATATAGTAACGTCTTAAACTTTTACACATAAGGGCTAATGGATTTGTATAGGCATTCCTTAATATTAACTATGTCTCCCAAATGCTATATCGTCTGGCTTACCCAATATATCTACCCCAGGTGTCACATCAAGTGAGCAATGTAAGTGTTCGGTTGGAATTAAGGTGACTTTCTAGCAGTTGGATTTATTTGGTGTGGTGACCTTCAAACTAAGCCTGGGAAGGTCTCTTGACAGCCAAGTGAATCTGTTTTCTGGTTACGTACACAACTTGCTTTATTTCCTTGCAAGCAAGGGCAAGGTCTGAAGAAAGGAGTTCCAGTAGCTACAGTTATTCTTAGTTTTTGTGCTGTGATCTCTTAGAGCAAGCTATACAAATACTTAAATAAGCATGGCTTATGTTAAGCTGGATTGCATCCAGAAAGGTGTATGTAACATGTTCAAGAGTTGGCCTCGCTCTAGCAAATCCTTGTTCGCACTCGACGGAGAAAAATTATTGGTTCCCCTAAAACCAAGTGATTTTTCAGGTATTACCGTATGACTAATATATGTATCTTGTGATGTATGAAACAAAGTTGCTGGATGATAATTCAAATACTCAAACGTACCACATTAAGATAGTTTAGGATAGCATTAGTTGGACCATTTTCTTTGGTAACCTTGTTTACAAATATTGCAATTCGTTCGCATACGGCAAGAATTGTTAGGCAAACCTGCTTATTTTTTCCTGTTCCAGATAAATTACATGGAAAAGCTTATCACAGCAAAGAAATATATATAAAGTCAGGCCACACTGCAAATTAACTATATTCTGTTCTACTTTTTTCAGTATATGCAAATGATGTGATGTACGTGGATGTGATCAAGGTACCATCAAGGCGTAATCACTTCTTCATGGTTGAACAGTGCTGATCCTGCTGAGCTGAGATCCAGAGTGTCTTACACAAGCATGGAGTCATTACCTAGTTTGATTATACTCTCTACACATGAGAAAGGAGGAGAAGACATAGTTAAAGGTACGTTTGATGTATAGCATTTAATCATCTGTATATTAGGATATACAAGTTAAGTTGTAATGTTTTTATTATGTATTCGATGTACATACGTGTCCCTTTGACTCAAGGTCTTATGATTTTGAGTGTAATAGAGGGGAGTGTTTACTTTGAGATGTGGCCTTCTTTTTGAATATGGAAAGATAATTTTTAAACAATGGACGAAGTGTAGGTGCCGTCACGAAGGTCAGACTTTATTGTTCTAAAATTTTTGTACAATACGATTACACTTCTCTGAGAGGTTGTAATCTTGCCACATTGTTTTACATATTTGGGAAGCTCATGTAACATCTGATATTTATAAACTTTTGATTCATTCGGCATCATATCAAAGCAAACTTTTAGAACATTTTGATTTGAACGTGGCGGTCCATCATCAGCTTTTAAGGGAAAAAATACAGTAATGGTAGAGGTCTAGTTTAGCCATATCACTATTAGCTATGAATAATGACGTAATTGTGTTTTTTCAACACTGGTAAAGTAGATCAGAGTAACGTTTATGTAGCATATGTGGCAGTATATATAGTAATCGGCAGTTTCCGATGAGGAGGCATAAGGGTGATTTATATGAAGGAAAATATGCTGTTATTTTATTTGAAAACAGGCAATACATTTGGAATATATCAGTAGACCTTATAAAAATCTCCTGAGGTATATGTTTGATACTCATCCCAAAATTTATATTTGTTTCATCAGTTTAGGATGATTGTTATTCTCATAGCAGGCTATTCTTCTAGCAGAATAAAAAGTAGAGCAGCTGAAATATGTACATAAACATGTTACCATAGATGGTATTGCTCTGTAATATTTCAGGTATAATTTTAGATCACCTAGAGTTAGTGATTTGTCATGTGTTATACTTAGATTAAGTGATATGGTAAGAGTTTATGTATAGTGCCATAGTTGTGCAGAACTAAGGATGTTTTGATGGAACATGAAATTGTTTTTATGGAAAAAGTTTGATATCAGTGATTTGGTGTGTTTTAACTCGTTTTCATTTTTTTCATTTTATTTGTAACTGCTTGGTTTTTTATTATTAGTTTTTTGTGATTATAAAGTAATTTTGAATTTATATATGGTTTGATTTTCTTTCTGTACATCAGTATGATAAGTTATGGGTACTGTATATTGTATAATATGACTACAATGGAAATGGTGTTGTATGCTTTTTGTGTAATGATCCCTCTATCTATCTGTCCATATCTTTGATACCAATTCCCTCTGCAATCTTCCATTATGGGGGTGGTCACAGCAAAAGCTTCTACATAATTCTTTCCTTACTTGCCTCGCTTGCATACATCATTCCACACTTCTTCTACCCCTTTTTTTCCCTCCAGTAGTCTTCCACCCTATTTCTCCATGTAACCCTTAACAATATTTTCTCATCATTTTATATGTACTTTTATTGCCAATTAAATCAAATAAAGAAAGATTTGTTGCAGAAATTATAGTAGAAGTGTACCATATCAACATTATATTCATGTTTAGCTCAGGATTGTTCTGCGTTGTGTGTTTGCATTCATTGTTGCTTTTTTTTGTGCCATATGCATGGCACTGTCATGGCTATGACTTGAATGTTTTGACTAGAACACTGAGCATTAAGATAGATATTGAATGCTATGGTGGTTTGGTGAGGGTTTCATAAGTCCCGTTGATTTTTCATAAATGCGTTACCTACAATATTTGACTCCTCATTTTCCATTATATTTTACTCTCACTTTGACTCCATTTAGTATTCTTTCCCTGAATGATTACTCCATTTCCAGAACTAATGCTGATGAAAAACAAAGCAAAGTTTTCCCAGTTTGATCTGGAAAATACAGGTATTGATAATCCAATAGACTATCATCAGTTTTTGAGGACAAATCCAGTACCTCTTTAGAAAAAGGTCATACCTAAGAGGTGATCTCTTGTAGCATACTGTCAAAAATTTGGTATTCATTGCATCTAGGAACACACTTTATTTTACTTTTGACAGTTTTATTTTTTACATGAGTGCAGAATTATTATATAGAACGATCTATTGAAATACGTACAGTACTCTTTTTTCATTTCATTCATATATCAAGATGATGCATGATCTATATTTTGAGAAATTCTGATGTAGCTAACTTTTGTTTTGATAAGGTTTTGAATTTTTTCTTAACTATTTGATTGTATTTCTTGTAGGTATTCTAGAGCTGGAATGTGTACCAGAACCCAGTTTTGTTATGGATGGAATACAGAGTTGGCAGTGGGAGATGGAGAATAAATACTACACAGCATCTGTTCAGCTAGCATCGGTGTCATACCCAGAATGCTGTTTGTCATGGATCCTTAGCCACGGTGAAGCTCTGTTGGTGTACTGTGATTCATCAAAGGTTTGTGAGATGATAGATGTTGTACTTGTTTTACCAGAATAGTATATGTTGTCCACTGAAAAGAAAATCATAATTATGGATATCTTGTCTAGAAAAATTTGTTGTCATCATGTTCTTTTCACTTTCATCCAGGTTAGTTGGTTTAATGTTACACTACATTTTCAGCCACAGCAAAATATTTATATGGCTGTATGGCTGTAGTTTTCAATACCTTCTTAATCTTCAGTGTGATGGATGCTTAGGTAACACCTGGTTGATAGTAAATATCAATTTATAATTCAGCTGAGTTAAAACACTCTGTTTCCATATTACATATTATCTCTTGGTTAGCCAAATCATTTAGACATTGATGGCATGAGACCAAAATGCAAAAAATAGAAAATTTAGGTTTTGTTCATTGAACTTTGTCCTCTCAGTTTACATTGTAATTTGAAGTGATGGTTCTTTATCTTTAAACTAAAATCAACCCAGATGCAGTTATCTTTTCATACTAGCATGACAGAACAGTGTTATATTAGTTATTTTTTCTTGAGAGAGTGTAAAATTAGGAAGGCAGAACATTCATCAGAAGTAGTATGCTATGTAACCAACGGGTCTAGATGCTGTATATGGATTTAGTTGGATGAGAAGCATTCTGTTCATTTATGTCTGGGTTGTGCTCTTTAGTCATCTCTGATCATAAGTAATGAGCATTTGCTCATTTTAGGCCTAAATTCAGCTTACTATTGTTGAAGTACAGTCCTTTTGGGGCCATGTTTTAAGGTTATGCCACAAGAAATGTGCTCAGTTTTCATGTGGGCTTGTTGCCGTGTTTTTCAAAAAGAAAACACAGATGGCATTTGTAGTATTTAATTGGAAATAATTTGTACTGTGCATAGAGTCTGAAGATTATGCTTTTGTGTGAAAACCAGGGTGATGCACTGATGTATCTAGTTATACTATACAAATAGTTTCATTGTGGATTATAAATTATAGTCACATTGTTCATGAATGTTTTTATCATTTTATAAGTAACTTCAGTATACTGAGATCATTGTTGATGGCCATTTAATCATTTTCCTCTTCTCATTAAGGAAGTTTTTGGGTAGTAATTGGTAGAATATGGGTGTTATTTTTATTATGTTTGTTTTAATGTACAGAATGATGTTTTGGAGAGCCTAAACAGCTTAACAGAAAAAGTTGGAGAATTTGAGGCTGAAGTGCAATTGCTGGTGTGTGATTCATGTGCTTCTGAAGATAGTAATGTGGGACTGTCAAGACTAAAGGGTGAGTTTTTCAGCTGTACTTTTAATATGAAACAGAAAGGGTTTAGCAAATGAATTATATATTATAAAGCTTACAACCTTTCACTTAAGATTCAGGATTTTATACAGTGGGGTCATATGGGCAACATATTTTTTTAAAAGGGGCCAGTTTCTTTTCTATTCAGAGCAGAATCCTTACTTCTTCATGTCACCAGACTGGGACAAGAGAGGTGCTGAAAGTGCTAATGGTAGTGCCACAGGCCGGTTAAATGCTTGTTTGTGAGCATCAGTCAATGAACACTCAATTTTCTAACATAAAAGTTGCACGGTAGCAATGCACCAATTAGTTATACGTAGAAATGGAAGTGTATTTTTTCCTCTAGTAACCTGGACACAAGCAGGTCTTCAAAATGTATGGGTTATGGTAAATTCAGCATTGAAAAGTATGAGTGTGGGAGGTATCACTGTTTTATTAGACTATCAAGTCGTATGTTATCTTTATATATCCTTCCCAAGTACAGGTTTCCAAGTAAGGAGAAAACATCTCAGCCAGCGAGATTTTCTCATTTTACAAGTTTGAGTGCTCATTATAAGTGCTCATGGTCACACATAACTAAAGTAGAGAATGAAATTTGTTTGTCTTTGGCTTCTTAGATGATGCATGTGTAGGATGGAATGTTTTAGACTAGCAAAGGTTCATGATTATTGTTCATTTTAAATTGTGAAATATTTTTTTGGAATTCGTTTTTACTATGTTCAGTCCTTTATACTGCAGTATCCAACATGTAAGGACACTGTCAAAGCATGCATGTTTTCAAAAAAAAATATCCCATGGAAGTTATCTTGCTACAAATTTAGTTTTTCTTCATATTGAAAAAAAAGATTATTTAATCAAATATTTGGAATTTTGATTTCAGCCCAACAGTGGTGTATTAGCAATGGATGGGAGCTTATAGAGTTGAATCCAGCTGTTGCTGAAACAGAAGAGTCTGAAGATGATGATGATTTTCCAGAGAGTTGGGGCTTCAAACGTATTCGTCAAGCTCTTCATGCTCACACATGGTCCAACTTGAACATGAAGGGTAAGCAGTGTCACATGTATGAGCTCTTGATCCCTCTTTATTCACTTCATAAAAATGTATCTTACTTCACCATAGAAGGAAAATGACATTTGTTAGTGGGATGCTTACCTGTGTAGTCTATGTTTGGTTTATTTGATAATTCATGTGTTTTTCATACCTTTTAAGAGAATACTGCTATCCTAGCATGTAATCCTGTTGACTGGTATAATTAGATCTTATTATCTTCAAATATTTTTCCCTGAGGACTTTTTAACCCTTTTTCTCCACTTTTGACACTCATTTACTTCATTATTTTTGTTAGTTATCTGTATGTATCCATCTATACACTTGATGTCAGGAGAATTGATGAGATGGAAGGCTTTAGACTTCAATCTTATTGGAGGAAGAATCACCCCAGGATATGTGAACAGTACTCCAGTTTAGGTTGAATAAGACCCTCATAGCTATGAAATAGTTGCTAGCAAGGAAAATATTTCTGACACCAGTACAAGACCCTCTAGCATTTGGTAAGCAGTCTTGGTGATGTTGATTATATGAGTTTACCAGGATATAGAGGAGGATGTGGTTATGCCCATGTTTATTACAGCATTGTTTAGTGATGTTCAGAAATTGAACAAAGGGGAAACAAGTGACTCTTAGAAAGAGATTCAGGAAGAAATTATGTTTTAACAATGTTGAATGAGATTATTGTTCATCAGCTTTTGACACTACCTCACAAAAGGAGAAGTTTCTTATACAGAAAAAAGTTTCCTTTGACAATATTACTTTCCCTTGAAAATTCTCATTTGTAATTCAATACATCAGAAATTATAGAAAAGTTTTTCATAAAGAATTCCAGAGATCTTTCTTTTTCATTTGTGATATGTTTATCAGGATTTAGAATTACCTCATAAGTTTAACCCTATCAGCGTTGTAATTATTACATGATAACTTACTTATCAGGATGCTTTTGACATCAATTTATGCACTGTTTCGTACACAAGTTGGATTCCACATATATTTTAGGCCCTACCGGCTAGTCATAGATAGCAACCCAAACAGAAGATGAGTCTTTGAAGCTGCCAAGTGACCCCAATAGCACAGTAGTGACCATGGTGCATGGTTGTGTGCCAATTTTTGGGACTCTTTGCATCTGTGGCACTCACTGCCAAAATATGTAGAATTAACTGATCTAGTAAATAATGTTTCCCTGAACTAGGAATGCCTTCAGTTCATAAGAAAAAAGTAATGGTTTTGATAGTCTTTTATGCACCTTATTATATAAGTAGTGTTAATTTTTTGAGTTAGGATTGACCATTTTGGTAAACAATATGATTTTTCTCAACTAAGAGTGGCTGTCTTAATTTATTAGAAAAATAATGGTTTTTCTGCACCTGTTGTAAACAAGTAAATATTTCACCATTTTTCGCCTACTAGGGGAAAGCTGAAAAAAAATCAGCTGCGCACTGAAAGGATTACATGTGATTTCATTGCAGTGACTGATTTATGTGGACTAAACATCTCTGCAGTTTATGTTTTTTTTTGTAGTACCTATATATGTACCTTTTATTGAACCATATATTCTTGATAACCATTTATCTTTCAACACTTAACTTCCTGATGATAAGACCCTATAACTATTATTTCTTCCACCATTGACTAATTTTTCAAATTTTTATGTCGCACAATATTTTACTTTTCTTTGTTTTTTATGTAGGTGGTAAAATGCTTTAATTTCGTTTTCTTCTGATTAACAAATTCATGACATTCTGACTAGCTGTTTTATTTTCAAGTGTATTATTTTTCCTTTTGGCACAAATTTAGATAGTCGAGGAAGCAGATTGAATGCAGTACTACAATCAGTAGCTACAGTAGAGGACAGCAGCATCAGCAGTGTGCATGAAACAGACGAAGTATTGTACACCAGGTTGGCTGAGATGGCAGTCAGTGATGATAAGAGTGAACACAACGGTGATGAGCAAAATTGTGAGTTAGGTCAGTACATAATACACCATTTCTTACATTTAAAAGATTCAATGAATTTAAGAAACTTCAGTAAAACACTTATGATTATTAGTCTCTATCTGTATATTATCATTTTCTCATATAGCAGGGTGACCCTTTTTTAACCCCTACACACATTGCTATGCCATAACCACAGCAGCCTTATCTCTCACCTTGTGTGCACATATATATTGAATGAATGCAGGTGCACGTATCATCCACTTTCTTCACCGCAACTTTAGTCACTAGGTTCGGTCCAGTAATCTTCACATTTTGAACTTTGTTTCACCCTTGTAACCATAGTGATCTGTATTTACAGATATTTGAAAGTCTTATTTAATGATGTATAGTGGCCTCATCACCACCACCACCACCAAAGGCTGAATGTTAGCTGATGCTGTGGGATGGACTACATTAAAGTCATTCTTATCACTTATTGTGCCTGCCTATTCATATGCTTTTGCTTGTAATTACATTGCAAGTTACACAAATGATGACTATCTGAATCTGTTGCAGTATCTCGACAGCTTTCATGATATAGTCATAAACTGGTTGAAATGAAAGTTGAAGAGACAAGCAGGTATGCAAAGCAAAGTTGGTAGATAGCAGTGTCATGGGATAATGGAAGTAATAAATGATACCATATTACAAGTAATAGCATGTCATTTTACAGGCTAAAGTATGTAAAAGTACATTTTTCTACTTTTTACAACAGTTATCTTTGTATTCTTTCAGACAAATCAGATTCACAGTAACTTTGTATTTTATTGTTATATTTTGTGAAATAATATTTCAATCAAAATATTTTGCCTGTTTTGTTTAAAGATGCACATTTCAATATTTTTTTAAAAATATGTAAATGATTAACGGAAATTTTTTTTAATAATGGCAAAAATAGGAGTGAAGGGACAACTGTGTCAAGATTAAATACTTAAGAGTTGCTGTGACATTGTATAAATGTTTTTTTTTTTTTTTTTTCAAATGCCTCAAATTTTTTTCTACAGCATTTTAGATATTGCAAGTTTTCTTCATGCTGGGAGAAACATTTCTTTCTATGAAGTCAGGACTAAAGGGGTTAATTGGGTACTGTCTGAAATTAACCTTACTACAATAACTATACTGTGATGTTTCCTCATTATTTTCAGGTGAATCAGTAGATCCAAGCTTGCTTGAAGACTGCCTTCACAGATATGATGATGATTTTGAAAACCTCTTCTCCAACTTTGAGCACTTAAAGAGAACTGCAGCATCCCTTCCACCTGAACAGCGAAGAGATTATGCTGAAAAAGTAGCTGTCGCATTTTGGAGAGCAATGGGAGGTGATCAAGATGAGGTTAATGATTGTGACTCTGACTGATAATTGTGTATTTTTTCTTATTTGTTAATGAGAATATTTTTTCTTTTGCTTTGTACATGGTGACACTTTAGGTTTAAAGATTAAAACACAGTAGAGTAGAGTTCTCTAAATGTAGTAGTTATTTGATTATTGGAATGGGTCAAAAACTAGATGTATTGTTGAGAAAGAAAATTGTTGTTACATCACCTGTATTTCATTTAGTAGTTATCCATCTTTCTAAACAGCCTTTGTCATTTAGTCATTACCCTCCTCCTAACTTTACCATGCTCTTTCTATCAACTTGTATATGAATTAGGATTGGATTCCAAACTGCCTTTAATATCATGGTTGAGCTCGGTTCATTTTTCCATCTCTTTCCTACTTAGATGTATGCATTTTAGTGTAATAATTTCATACTCTTGTATAACCTCAGAAAGTTGAGAGATATTCCTTTCTCTTGCTCTTTTTACTCTTCATATCTCAACTCCAGGAACTTAGCATATAGTACACTCATGCCAAAAAGAAAGTTTCCCCTCTTACCCCATTTAGAACCCTCAGTTCTCTTTCTGCCTAACATTCTTCATCTTCTAAACCTAAGTCACACTTTTCACCTACCCAGAATAACTTTCTCTACATCTCCAAACCAGATGTCGTCTTAAAGCTACACCCTCAGATACCAAAATCTTAAACCTAAGTGCCATTTTATTCAGAGACTCTTACAGGTTACCACTTTTGCACACAATGAGGACGAACCTTCCTTGTATACCTAAGGCAAATGTGACATGTACACTTAGTTGTCAGCAATATGTTTAAGTTCTATCTCTTGTCTCTGATATCCGTTCCGTATGAGAACTCCCTCAAGGGGATGGCCATGACAAAAGAGTCTCCATAAATAGTAAATTCAAATGCCGCTTAAGCCTTTAGTGCCTCACACTTAGCAGACCACTGGCAGAGGGCAACTCCAGCGCAGGGTTTGCAAAGGATCCTACTTAATGTTCCTACTGACTAATTTTATCTAATGCTCCTGCCTAACGTTTCTACCCACTACTTCCACCTAATGCTCATGCCTAAATGTTCCTAACTACTGCTTACTATCTACTGTTTATATCATTTTGCCAAAAGGCAGGGTTAGAGCATAGTGCTCACAGCAGGATTACTCAGAGTTAAGAAGAATGAACTATGTGAGTTAAATGTTGTCAAATGATCTGTATGACAAGAAGAGATTGTATGTTTGAGGACAGAATCCTCTTGCTCATGTGTAGGTGAGGCAGAAAGAAAAGACAGCAACCTGGGTTACAATATTACAACTTGACAACCACTAAAATGCTGGCTCACAACACAACCATCACTAACCCTCCCGATACCCAGACAGGTCATGCTGGTAATATACCTCCCTTGTTGTTGGCTATCTACCGCCTATTACCTATCCAGATGTATACTCTTAATCACATAACCCAAAGACATCTTTAATGGGGTTCCTAGTGTCAAAGCTGTGCACCAAACACAAACAAGAAAACAATGAAATCTTTTGGAATAGGAAGTACCTCATCATCAGTGTACTATTACCTATCCATCAACAATGACATAAATCTGAAAAGGAAGAATTTCAATTCAAGGTGTAATCACTTGAAAGCTTATCAAGTTTCATTTTCCTTGTGGTTTTATGCACATAATAAATCACACACACCACTGAGATCTCTTGCAATATAATAATATCCAAAAATCTTTTTGCACACCTATCAATTAGCACGGAATC
>JAUTXX010282983.1:2693-14046 GCA_032273605.1 Panulirus laevicauda | reverse complement strand
GTGTAAGACTCCTTTCCTGTTCAATACAACTAAGTAACTGAACATACACACACAGACACACACACACACCCACACACACACACACACACACACACACACACACACATTTATATGCATGTCTATAAACACAGAGGCATACATGCATACAAACATGTACACATCAACTTATAAGGAGACCTAAACTGACCCCAAGGCTGGTCTGATACATAGTTGATGAAATTTGACTGGAGCAAAAATAAAGTACAAACGATGGGACACAGTGAAAGATAGCCTCAATATGATTATCATCTAGCACAAAATGTTCTTCAGGATTCTGTGTGTGAAGGGATTGGGAGTCAACATAATCCCTAACCTGTCACCATAGGCCTACATTAGGAGGATAGTCGAGGAGATAAAGGATCTGCTGGTAAGTATCAGAATAACTTTCAATTATATGGATCAGGAAATATCTAGCAAGCTGCTCATATCCTCCATTAAGCCAAAACTTGAATATGCTTCTGAAATTTGGTCACTACACCAAAAGCAGCACAAAGAGCTAACAGAGCAGTCCAATGGAGGGAAGCAAAAGAAGATACCAGAACAAAGAGAGCTGAGTTACAGGATAAGACTAGAGGTTTTGAATTTACCCATCTTGAATGAGAGAAGAGTTAGTGGTGACATGATCACAACCTTTAAGTCTTTTAAACAGATCAGTTAAGTGGACAGTGAACAGTTCTTTGAGAAAGGCAGGGATACAGCAACCAAAGGACATGACATGACATTAAGAAAGGAACTTGTTAAAAAGGATGTAAAGAGATACTTCTATAGTATGAGAGTGGTGAATTAATGGAATATGATGAATTAGGGCATGGTTAATACAGACAGCATATATAAATTCAAAAATCATAATAGCATAGAATGTTCAAGAGATGGGATCCCAAGGGTGTGAAACTTCCTCCCTGTATAGTACAATAGGTAATTATATATGTATATAAACATGTATGCATACCATACAAGAATGTTGGAGCTGTAGAAACAAAGCTTCCAAAAGAGCTAAGATATTACGTTTTCTGTTCGGAGGGGTACATGGGGGAAAAGGAAGACATAGGAGGAAGAAGGGGAGGATTATTCCTCCTTATCAAGAGAAAAACTTAAGTTTCAGGATACAGTAGTAGATAGCCCATTCTATCTATCTATATCTCTGACATCTGTTCCAACTGGAGCTCCCTCAACTAGTGAACTCCAATGCTGCTTCTTGTCCTTTAGTGCTTCACCTTTGACAGACCACTGGCAGGTGGCAACACTAGCGCATTGTTTGCAGTGGCTCCTACATGATGTTCCTACAGACTACTTTTACCTAATGCTCCTACATACTGCTTCTACCTAATACTCAAGCCTTAATGTTCCTACCTACTACTTCTATCTACTGCTCCTACCATTTTGCCAAAAGGCAGAGCTAGTGCATAGTGCTCACCACAGGAAAATCTTGAGTTACTAAGAATGAACTACGTGAGTTAAGTGTTGTCAGGGGTTACATATGACAAGGAGAGATTGTATGTTTATGGACAAAATGCCAGTAGTTCATATTTGGGTGAGGAAAAAAGAAAAGACAGCTTCATGGGTCAGACAAGCACATTCAGACAATGCATAATGGGAAAGGTAACAGTGGAAAAGAGGTGCACAGAGATGTGCATATCATACAACGCTCTAAAAAATTTCAATGATCCAGGACAAATGTATAATGATGACAGTGAATGAACAATCAGGATCATACATGAAGCACTAAAACATGAACTTCTCTGACATGATAAAGCACTGATAATGGGGGGATTAAATTATACAGAAAAAAAACTGGAGGAATTTAGATGACAACACAAGTTCTTACGGGTGTGTGCAAGGAACTTTCCTAAAACAGCATTTCAGTGAACCCATTAAAATGAGAAGGACTGATACTATCATTTCCAGATGCTACCTTCACATATACTAGCACAGCACATATGATAAGAAAATCATGATGAAATACAAGATGCACTAATTGAAAAATAGTGATCATGTAGTGCTTAAGTTGATTATGTGGGAAATGTTAAAGTTAAAATAGCAGAGATGAGACAGGATTTGAGATTTAATCATGGAAACAGCACAGAACTTAAATTTTTTTATGGTTCCTTGATTTGAATGTTGGAGTACACTATCCATTAACCTGGGTACTGTGGTGAAAGGTTCTGTGACATTCAAAATGAAAGATTAGGAAAACTGGCACCTCTAGCCCCAAACACAAAGGAAAAGTTAAGAAAGAGGGAAGAATGGTTCAATAAAAGATGTCAAAAAGCAGAGGAGTTTTGAGATGTGCTGTGAAGAAGAATTAGTGGCATTCCAGTCATCCAGCATTTGTAAGGTATAAAAGAGCAAGGAATCAATATAGAGGAATAAGAGAGGAACAAAGAAACTTACAAAAACCATTTGACAATGTACTGCATGACAGGATGATTAAGAAGCTGGATCATCAGGCAGGAATGAGGAGAATACTCTTTTGAAGGATGGAATTTTATCTATAGTAACTGACAGGGCACATTATCTATAGTAACTGACAGGGCATATTATCTATAGTAACCGACGCGGCACAGGCAAAACATACCCTAATTAAGGCCGTCTAAAGTGAAAGAGAAAAGTAAAAGGGAAGGAAGGGAAAGAAAGATTAATCAGAGATCTGCAGGTGTTTGTATTCTGGACTCTTAAGGGAAGAAAGATTACATGAAGAGTGAAAGACAAAGGAAGGTCGAGATTTCCACAGCTTAGATGCTCAAGGGAAGGTATCATAACAGCCAATCCTTGAATGATGTCTCCACACAGAAACTGTGGAAAGCAGTAGCCATATGCATGACAAAGGTACAAATCTTGGGGTTATAAAAAAACATGTAGACAGCTCATGAAGACAATGGCCAAAATAATACCTATACAATTGAGCAATAAAAACATAGTGTATGAAAAAGGGAGGTTGAAGAGGGTGATGCCAGGAGAAGCAAAGAGGCAGAGTCCATTCTAGTTAACAGAGAGGTGGAGGATAAGTGTGAGCAGTATTCTTTACTTAGCAAATCAAACCTCTGAAAATATGAAATGCTCACAGGAAAAATAATCATGGCATCTATACAACACTCCCAGTTCTATGAAAGCAGATTTATGAAGGATTTCCTAAAGAGAGTGGAGGACATGATTATATCCAGCATGTTAATGTTATTACAGGGATGAATAGTAATGTTTTGAAACTGAACACGGAAACAAATAATTCTTAGAAAGAGATACTGGAGATATGCATTCAAGTATTAAAGATTTTTACAAGGTTACTGCTTCCCCACTCTGAAATGCTGCAAAGGCCTGAACTGAGAGAGAAAATATAATAAGTTCAAGAAAGAGAATGAGTCTTAAAGGGAGGATGGGAGGAAAACTGAACTGAAGAATATCAAGTCATATCATCAGCAGAACAGTGAATAAAGTTGGAAGTAGAAGACAGACCATTCAATGAGAGAAGAGAGTGGATGAAAGGACAGAGCACTGGCAAACAACATTACTTAACAGAATGGGATGGGGAAGACAATTCAACAATGATTACAGCGATGGAACAGCCAGAGGGGAAATTATGCAGCAGTTAAAAGAAAGCAAAGGAAGGGAGTTTAGAAAGAAAAGACAAAGACTTATGCCACACTATATCATATGCCTTGGCTAAAACAATATTTTCAGCAAAATCCCTGAGAGAGGAGGGCCAAACTTTAGTCACAGAGGAGAGATCACCATTAGACCAAGCACTGTGAAATCTATACTGGTAATCTGAAAGAATGTTATGAGATTCTTAATGCTTGGGGAAGTGAGTATCTGGGAGAATTGTAGATGTTGGACATAGTATGGTTTGGGACCAAAAAGATTTGTTAAAAGTTGTTAAAAAGTCAACACAATTTCTTATTTGAAATTATGATAATGTAATACGCTCCCTAAAGAACAGCTTCACAAAGATTCTATCAAGAACAAATAAGAAGTGGATTTCATGGGAAGGGAAGAATTTCACGGTGCGGTATGCACCATCTCTGATGCAACAGGCATCAAAACAGGAGCAATCAAACCATGATTGAGGAGAAAAAGGTTTAGAAGAAGAGAGGATGTACGATTCTGTCCCAGCCAAGATAACCTCTGTTATGCATTCAGCACAACACTAGTCATCCCAACCAGAGATGCGGTACCCATCTCAGGGAAAGTTAGTGAGTAAGCTGCACAGGGATAACCACTGAGCTCTCCCGATGTACCAAAGTTGGCATTTTAAAGAGAGGATGAAAGGTGGATGTTCCCATTTAGAAGAAATAGAAAGAAGATTGAGATCAGAGGGCCTTAAGTGGGCAGATATAGTGTATGTGTAGTGGGAGGGTTCAGAGGCTAAAGACAAAAAGTCAGGTGTATTAGAAGTGGTTATGGAAGTCAGGAAATCGGGTAGGGTGTTTATTCAGTTGTTCCAAATTGTTAAGAAGGGAAAGAGAAAAGGCCCCTGCTCCACCAGGATCATCCTGGTTACAGCCTAACCAATCCTTGTGGCGTACAGTGAAATTCCTTACACAGAGAGTCTCAACACATGGATGAATTGAGAGCAAAGTTTAGTTTAGTGGTAAAAAAATAAATGGTTAAAGAGTTGCACATACAGGAATTTTGGCGAAAATGAAACACAAGAACAAGGGAACAGGAGATGGAGAGATATCAAGCCAGATGGCATCAAAGTTAGGAGACGAATATCCAAAGTTCCATAGCCAAGTAATAGATGTTTATGTTGTACAGTAAGCACTAACTCTTCCCTTGGAGCAGAAACAATGGTAAAGATTATATAGTTGAGATCTTATTGTTCAGAGGTGGAGCAGCACTGGACAATTGGATTTTAGAGGGAAGAAAAAGATCAGGGGAAGAGGTAATCAGATAGCGTTCACCAAAGGGAAGGTTAGAATTAAGAGCATGAATGTTGCTGAAATAAATAGAAAAAGAGCCGGGTCTAGGAGCAGTATCTATGGAAATAGGGTGGTCAAGTGGGTCCTGAGATCCACCTAACTCCTTTCCATTGGTGGCACTGCTCTGAATCGGTACCAGAGAATTCTGTAATAATTGTACTGCCTTGCTTTATGGAGTTTGCAAAGCAATAAAGAAATAGGAAAGGACATACAGCTGTGTGTGAATTATGTGTTGTCAAGAGTTTTGTATGAAAAATTGTGGGAGTGGGGTTTGATGCCAGCAACCCACATGTAGTTAAAGCAAAAAAAATGAAACAGTGATCTGGGCCTGTTGCAGTTGACCTCATTTTGCTTCACCTAAACATATTTAGGTAGGCACCATACCTTTAGGCAAGACATTTACTTTGATTAGGAAGATTAACAGTCCAAAAACAGAACCTTGGGGCGCTCCATGGATGACCTTGACCCATTTGGAGAAGGCTCCTTGGACATAAGTTCTTTGTTCCCTTCCCTAAGATAATCCATCCATTAGAGGAACTTTTCCCTTACATAATTCCTACTTGGTATTCAAGGCAGGAATGTGTGTGTGTGTGTGTGTGTGTGTGTGTAATCATTTATATATACAATACAGAGAGAAAGTTCTGAACTCATGGGGTTCCTGTCTCCTGTACTTTCTATGCCATCAAGAAGCCTTTTAAACCTTTATATGCTGCTAGCACTCACTGCCTCATTGGTTAGTTTAACCCAACCATTCATCACCCTTACACTAAACAAGTACTTCTTAACATCCTTTCTAACTAGCTTTTTATCCAGTCTTTTGTTATGGCCTCTGGTAAACTTTGATGCTGCATCTCTTTGAGGAATTGTTCAAAGGCAACATCGTCCAGCTGATTTAGAAACTTTGTAGCCCTTTGCCTCTCATTGTAGATCAGATCTTTCATTTCAGGTATCATTGTAGTTGCTATTCTCAGTACCCTCTCAAACAAATCGTTGTATGTGTATGATTACTATGTATGATTATATGTTAAATGTTTGGTGTTATGAGGAGTGAGTCTTAAACTCTCATCACCCCATCTCAGCCTTGGATATTTGTATCAATACTTTTTTGTAAGTTTTTACACACACACACACACACACACACACACACACACACACACACACACACACACACACACACACACACACACACACACAACCCAACCCAAGCCAGGTATTTGTGTGTGTAATTGTAATTACCTCAGTAATTACTCATTTGTACTGTGTGGGGAGGGAGTTTTACACTCATGTTAACCCATCTCTTGAATATCCTCTGTCTAATACATGTGTGTGTGTGTGTGTCTATAAAAGAATGCAAGACACTCTATGGAAGAGATATTCATAGTGGAGGAATTGAGTGGGGCGAGGGATATATCAGATGAAGGTGATAAGAGAAATTGTGAAGGGTCGAGTGCAGTAGAAGTATTTTCTCAATGATGGAGATGGCCGAATGAAGAAGTTGGTCTTCCTCAGTGAATCAACATTGTGTGTAAAAAAGTAAGAATATCATTTGTAAGTATGGAGTTCTTACTTCACTTCAGCACAATGGGCATCGATTAAGGATGTACGTGAATGGAGTAATAATACAGCACCCCATCTATATTGTAAATTTCTAAGGCAAATGGTCTCATTCATTTTTTGTTTTTATTTGTAATTATAAAAGTTGATGGTTTTTAGTTTCTATTTCATACATTTCTAATGTACTATTCAGACTGTATTATTGGGAAACGAGATTGAAGTAATGACAACAAATACAGAGATAGAAATCTAAAAGTTTGAAAATCAAAATTCCAATAGGAATTCAGCCTTTGTTTGAATGAACTGTTCATGTGAATTTCTGTTGAGTGACCTGACATTATGTAGGGGATTACCTGTATTGAAATACATCGTTGAAAGTGGGAAGGCTTAAAAGGAGCTCAACCTGCCCCGGGTTTATGGACTAAACTGCATCTCATCATTTGTATTTGAAGAACATGCTGAGACACTTCTCAAAGCACATATCATATGTTTATAAAGAAAATACCCCCCTCCCCAAAAAAGAAAGTTTACTTTCCATTATATTCATATGAAATACTTTCCATTATATTAGTATGAAAGGATGTTGAGTTGATAGGGTAGGGCTCTGCCTGGCAGCATAGATGCTTCATGTTCATTTAATCATGCAATGATTATGGATGTTTTTCTGGTGTGATGTTATTACATACACGACAATCAATTTCATTACACACTTTATTGTTTCTCCAAACATGATCCTACACATCCCATTCATATATAATTACATACTAATTTGTGGTATACACTTTTTCTATATAGTATATACATTGTTTATATGTTTACACATTTACTCTTTCAGAAGATTATTTACATAACTCATTGAAAAGAATATTTATCAAAAATAGAAAACACTAATGCAAGAGGTATTGTTTCTTTTATTATAGAATTAGCTACAAATAGTTGGTTTGGAAATCTAGCTTTCACCCATGATGATGCAATCACATTCTCTTTCACGTGTGAATGATAACTGTGGTGCATAGATTTTTTTAACAAGTGTGTTTTTGGCAAGGAATATAGATATTCTTTGGTTATTTGATTGCCAGTAATATCTGTGGAGAAGAGAAGGAATCATTCATTAGTTGGTAATTAAATGAGTGAAGGAACCTTTAAACATTATATGAGGGACATAGCAGTCTATGATGATTGCTTACATGAGGCCTAAAGCAGTGTAAGGGTTAATGAGGGAACTGTCCCAGCAGTATGAAAGAGAGCCAACCAAGTACCAATATTCTAACAATGTGACAGAGCAGTAGACCTGAGCTATCAGCCACTATCTCCAAAACAGGTTACCTACAAGATAAGAGAAAAGGTAAGCAGATAGAGGAATACTTGACTGGCATAAGCTTCTTAAGTGGAAGATAACATGGATTCAGAAGGAAGCATTCTTGTGTGAAAATCATGCAGGACATTTCAGAAAAAAAAGATCTTATGATGAAAGGGGATGTCCAAGGTGGGGTCAGTGGAAATCACCTCAGATGGATTGATAGCTATCTTAGTAGGAGGGAAGAGGGAATGCTTGTCAGAGAAGCCTTCTCCACCTGGGTGAGGGTGACAGTTTGAGCCCATAGGACTCAGTGCTAAGACTATTACTATTTCTAATTTGTCATATAAGATGAAGTCATTCTTGAATATTCTTGCTAATACTGCCAAGACCATGATGGAATTGCAAAGGAATAGGCACTACAAAATATTGCAAAGAGACCAGACAAATGGTTAGTAAAAATCAATTTAGGGAAATGCAAAATACGCAGATGGGAAAAGGTTCAAACAAAACGTGGGAAGTATCTTGGAGGGGGGGGTGGTTATAGATTACAGGAGTCGTACTGGGAAAGAGAGTTATGAGTTATATCACTAAACGTGTCACAGAACATCATACATGAAGGATCATGAGAATGTCAAGCTATATTTTGGTCAGTGTCAAAATTGGCTTCAAGTGCATGGGCTGCAAAATGCTTAGAGAGATGTACATGATGCACATTTGCCCTAAGCTAGAGTATGCCACAACAGTCAGGTCTTCTCATTTGGAGAGATACTTAAGAGCTGCTGGAAAGGCTCAAAGGGAATGCAGCAGGAATGGTACCAGTAGGAAAACCCTCAGTCTGCCCACATTGGTAGAAAGAGGAATAAGGGAAGATATGATAAGTTCATATAGACTTTTAAGAGGCCGTGGTGACATAAACAAAGAATACTTCTTTCTATTAGTTAGGTAAGAGAAGTGTATACAAAAAGTGAAGTTCTTCATCAGGAACAGAAATGAACTTCAGGAACTGGCTAAGCAAAGAGGAAACATTAGAAAGAAATAAATGACAAAAAATACCAAGAGGCCAGGCTTCATGAGAGTAAAGCCCACTTGTTGTATGCACAAATAAGTAATACAGTGCCTTAGAGTTCTTAGGCAATGGTATTGTTTCTGTGTAACTCTTAAGCTGCCATAATGGTTGCCAATTTGACTTCAAGATATTATTTGCAAATGTATGGTTTTGACTCGCCATATGTTTTGTACGACTCTTGGTATCAATATACTTCATGCCATTGTACTGAATTAACATTGTGGTTAAGCTGGAGAGGGCTAATGAAATATTGTATATGAGGATTACTTAGCATCTTTCTGTTGTCTTTTTACTTACAACACAATGGTTTAAAGTTATTACATTGACACTCATTATCATTTACTAGAGTTCTTCTTTTCCTATGGAAAAATAATTGATATGTAAAGTGTTTGAATAGCTTTGGAAAAAAGTCACTACTTGTCAGAAATTCAATCCATTTTTTGAGGACTGAAATTGCTAAATCCAGTGGTTCATGTCAGGTACAAATAATAAAGCAGTCATCATACTCTGCACTGCACCAGTAAGTGGCATGATATGTTGAGAATAGCTTATGAACCTTAAAGTACATAAACAGAGCTTGTATAGTTTTCATTTACTTATGAATGTCTTGTGTTCTCTCAGTGCATTGTAAATCCTAAGCTGTTATGTGTGATTTTATCATTTGATTTTTCCTTACACTTAATTATATAACATAAAAAATTCTGGCACATTGAATTAGTTATAATCTCATGCTTCATCAGTGGAATAACTAATTTGTTTTAATTCAAATACAGATTTATCTGGTAGTGTAACTGTAAACATTTACATTCTCAACCACTGTATAGTGTATTTTGACCCTGTGCAGTGAGCCAGTACCCCTTTGAAAAGTTTTTTGTTTTGTAATGACTTTTGCTATATTTCTTACACTAGATTGTACCCTGAGTCTGTGAAGATTGTAGATTCCTTCCCATTTACAAAGGTATCTGTGCAATGAGTAAATTTTGCTGTTTCTCTCGGCATTACGCAATATCCATAGAGTTAAAGCACCAAACTGTGTGTAGTAATCATTTATGCGGTCATTTACAGGAACGGTGATGATTTCAGGAATATGGCGAACACCCGAGCCCCTGACACTTATGTCAAGCTTGTCCTGATGTCATCCAGTGGACAGGAGATAGCCCACAGCAAAACTTCAGTCCGTCGAGGCCAGCCTAACCCACTCTTCAAAGAAACTTTCATGTTCCAGGTGAGGAAAGAAACAGTCACTATTTTGGTGACAATGGAGTGGGGAAAAAAATTTGGATACTCCATCAATAAATGATGTCCTGATTTTTTTCATTCTTTCTTTCTTTCATATGATGTAATCTGTGGCAGTATCACTAGCATGTTTATTGGTAACCCATGCTTATCCTTTGAGCAGGAGCACAAAAGAATTACAGACGTCACAAAGTGTCTTTGTCAGAACTCAGTTGGCAGATACTTATTACATAAAATTGTTCCAAAATTGGTCCATTGCATAAACTTCATTATATCCATTGCATAGTTTTTCATATAAAGTTTCACTGACTAGTGGGTACAATCTTAGAATTTCAGGTATCGTGTTATTTATAATAAAGTTTTGTGACATTTCTTGTGGGTTTTGTTCCATCCTATCCCTAAAAGGTTCTAATTTTTCACATTCTAAGACATAGTTGTGTCCAAATCTCTGGCCACAAACTTTACCATTTACATGATTAACATCTCAAGATAGGTTAAATCACCAATAGTACGTGTGGCCTAGAGGCCAAATCACTAATAGTATATTTAGCGTAGCTTTGACATAGCAATTACAACATCTTGTAATCTGCTGATCTTATTTCTTTCTCTATATACATGATTTACTTTACACATTTCATTGATGGAAAATGTTTCAACTTATGCATATCTATTTGCTTGAAAGATGTCTGTAAGCTCCTTTCTCGATAGAGTTTTGAAACTTCTGATTTACAACCCAGTGTTGTTTTCAACAGCTTCTTTACTAAGTGCAAGTTTGTCTAAAGCATCAACTTTCTCATGCTCATGGAGGCATATTTGAGGGATTCCATAACCATTTGATTTGAATACCTTGACCAATAATGTATGAGTATCTTTCTTTAGTTTCAAAGACCAGCATGTTACATTCTGATCTCAGGGTGTTAAGAGCATTCTGATCTCAGGATGTTAAGGACAAGTATTAGAAATATAGAATCATAGATATAATTAAACTGTCTATGGCAGGGATTTCTACAAGCTCGAGAACAATGAGTATGGTGGATAGTTGAGTTTGTTGGGTAGATGTCCAATTGTTAATTCAAAAACTTTTCCCTGACATGTTAGCATTGGGCAGGATTGCAATGGCAGCACTCTCTCAGTGGCAAACTTGAGAGAGCCATCAGTATACGTGCACTGGGCTTTGTTATTTTCAGTCTGCAGGTTCTATAAATGCTCAAGAGCACTGGTTTTTGCTTAGTGTTGAAGGTT
>JAUTXX010282872.1:0-14047 GCA_032273605.1 Panulirus laevicauda | reverse complement strand
CCTATGAGTCCACGGGGAAAATGAAACACGATAAGTTCCCAAGTGCACTTTCGTGTAATAATCACATCATCAGGGGAAACACAAGAGAAGAATATAACATGCAGTTGATATACAACGAAGAGACATAGCTTGGACGCCATTTAGTAAACATGTGATTGTCCAAGACAGACAACGAGCGTATCATAAACTTATCATGCGGACAAGAAGGTGAATTGTTTACAAATTTTATCAACAATAAAGCTATCCAATTTGTATAGACCTTCACTAATATTAGATTTATACTTCTTTGTGCATCTAATAATTGAAGATTCAATGATATTTCTCGTGGTACTGGGATTAGAGTTGATAAATGAGATGGCATTACTCCAGTCAATACAATGATCATATATTTAACGTATTTAAACAAGGCATTTGATTCTTGTCCTGTTCTTATACTATATTTATGTTGCTTAAGTCTATTAGAAAGATCGTTACCAATCTGCCCAACATAAAACTTATCACAATTTCTACATGGCACTTTATAGATGAACCCAGGAGAATTTTCTGGTGAGTTTCTGATTAAGATATTCTTTAAAGTATTATTGTTGCTGAAGGCAACATCTAAATTAAAGGATTTAAGCAACATGGGAAGTAAATTAAATTATCATTAAAAGAGAGAGCTAAAAGATTTTTGGTGTCAATGGAAGGTTTGGGCGTAACTCTATAAAATGATTTATTTGCTAACTTAAGGGATCTATCAATGAAAGATCTAGGGTATTTTTACTTAGATCCAATAAAATATATCTTCTCAAACTCATCATCAATATACTCTGGACTGCAAATACGTAATGCCCTAAGGAACATAGGTGACGACGATGATGCTGTCGCTATTCGTTGCCAGGAAGATGGACACCCTGTAGACCATAACAACCTAGTCACGTTGTACCTTTCATCTGATCATGGTAATCGTAACTTACGTCATTGAACCTGTGCTAACATAATACTAATAACTGTAACTTATTCCCAGGAAACTGAAATAGGTCCCATCATCAACTAGATCATTACGAAGGAACTATTAAGACAGGATAGCATCAGGAAATTAGCTGAATAAGCATCTCGTTACCCAGGTCAACCACCTCCCCGCACCACACCCAACCTTCCCTAACCAAACACCCCCACCTCCGCTCCCTTTAATGGCCGACCATGGATATATCAGTATCTGCTGTGTCATTACGGTAAGAGGGTCTGCAGGTCCATGAGTTTGTGTTGAGTGCTGAGACTTTATGCACTGTATACAGGTGATTTCTTCTGTATAACATGTTGTGTAGCATAAAGTTTCAACAAACTAAACTATCTGAACTCCCACTGAAATGGAATTGCTCCTTCATGAAATCATGACGGACTAACTTGATTCCCTATACCAGTGTTGAAGAAAAATTATGTATTTCTCAGCTGAAAACGTTGCCTCATAGCCATATAACAAAATTTGTTCTGACATGTACACATTTTTCCCATTTTTGATATCACAAATACTAGAATGTCTTTCATCCATAAGATTATGAATATATTTTCCTGTTTCTCCCGGCTCCTTCTATCCTACTAGATCCCAGTTACAGGTGCTGGCTATTGTATAGTATTTTTTGCGATATTTGCCCCGCTGAGCAAAACAGGACATTGGTTCATCCTCATGATGCAGTTGACGAGGACTGACTAAGGTGTAAAACGACGGGCACTGGTCAGGAATTTGGTTCACGTTATTCAGAGAAAGTCGAGCCTTCCACACTGGTATTGCTGCGAGTGAAGTTCAGGAACATAATATACAATATTCATGCTTAGACAGCGAGTTAGGGCAAGTCATTAAGGTCGTGCACTGAATAGATTGTTACACATGATGGCACTCCCAGCTTGTTGTTGCAAGGGGGTGATGTTTAGTAATTTGTTCATGGCAAGTGTTGGTATACAATATACCTGGAAAAGCGAGGCCAGCCGGCAGATGGAGTATGATTTATCAGTACTTCTACTTTTTCAGTGAGCATGTTACTATTCATTTGTCAAATTTGTTTTAAGATAATCAACGTTCAGTCTTATCATTAAGCAAGGCAGGTAAGGCTGGTTAGATAGTGTATAAGATCAATCATATGAGTTAGTTATTGAGCTGAGTTTCTGTTTTACATTAAGGAAAGAGAACGCAGTTAATAGAGTAGTTCAATTCTTGAATACATCATGACACGAAAATCACACATCGTATAGGAAAGTAGCAACATTGCACGTGTTTTCCTCTATAGTTAGCATCTATCATAAATTTAAGCTTCTTATATGGTCAGTATAACCAGCCGTCAATATGACTGCAAGTTTTTGATAAGTAAAACTATTCTGAAGTAACGAGGAAAACGTTAAGAATATCCATTTCATTTCAAATTCATTAGTAATCCTGAACTAACACAATGCTTTCGTGGTCTTATGTGCTTCATGCTCTGAAGTCCTTAATGTTCTGTCTTTGGTCTATCAAATCTTTCTTCATACCCTGACATCTGTACTAAAGTCCCCCTCACCCTTTTCTGTTGTTTTCTCTACCAAGACGAGCTATGTTTTGATTAAAAAAACAAGTCGATACAATTCTCCCTTAGCACTTGAGCTCTGTATGTGACCCTTAAAGCATCAACCTTCCATTGTTTGTATATCGTTAAGACATCATCTAGAGCTCGTTCACCAGAGGAACTTGGTTTTCATGTTTCTATATTCATCCAGGCTACGATTGCATGTGCAAGTGTGTCATATCTACATCATCCTTCTCAAACTTTTTTCCCATTTTGTGTTATGAACCTCAGTTTGTTTTAGAACTTTTTCTGTATTATCCAAGTTCATTTGGGGCATGAGATGAAGGAAGAGCTTAGGATGGTTGGACCAAGGATATCAGTTGGTTTGGGTAGCCTCATACACCCGTGTACAACTGAATGCAAAGGAATTCAAATAGCAACAGTCCGCTGGGTCCCTTCTAGGTTGTTTGTGATAAGTGGAAACAGATATGAAGCTCATAGATCAGTGTGGTAAGATTAGATACGTACATATTAATAATAAAAAAAGATTACAAGATGTTTATGTACCTAAGAAAGTGTAAACAAAGTCAGTCGTGGATTTAAAGCGAAATATGTACTAAGTCTATACTTAAACGTACGTATCTCTGGCACTGCTTTTGTTAATAATCCTGTTGAAGAAAAAGTACTTCGACTCATTCGAGGTAAAATATTTGCCCACGAGTTTGTAACCATTACGAAGTTATCCCTATGTAGGTTGTTGCATCGAAATAGTCGGAGCCTTTCATAATTCTAGATGCCTGCATTAGATCACTGCTTAACCTTATCTTTCCTATATTAAATAGATTTAACTTGTTTAGTCGGCTTCCACAGGATTTGCTTCTCAGTCCAGGAATTATCTTAGTAGTGCGTCTCCGTATCCTCTCCATTCTATCTGTCTTTCCTCAAATAGAGTGACCAAAACTAAACACAGTATTCAAGATGGGTCGCAGGAGTTATTCATAAAGAGTAAATATGATTTCCCTAGACTTAAATTCGATAGCCCTGCCTATAACTCAAAGAATTTTGTTCGCCTTTTTGAATGCTTTTTTGCACTGTTTACTTGGCGCTAGATCACCAGAGATTATTGCACTCAAGCGCTTTACTCGCTTACCTTTTGCAGTTCAATAAAATTCATAATGTATCCTGCCTTTTCATTTCCACTACCGACATGTGAAAAATTGCACTTGTCGATATTAAGATTCATTGGCTACCTATGAGCCGCGGTCATCAGTTTGTCTATGACCGTTTGAAGCTGTAGACGTTGGTTTTTTGTCTTCGATTTATTTTCTAACTTAGCATTGACCTCAGAATTCACATTTTGTGTCCTTGAAAGCGTTAGAGGAGGAGACCCTATTCCCTTCACGCTCCTTCAACCTTGTATTCACAACTTAGATATAAGAATGAAGTGAGGCTTCCTTTCTCGTTTTACATCCTCTTGATGTCTGTGACTGTCCACTTCCCTAGTCACCATAGAGATATATCCTTAAGGATGAAAGCGTAGTGGTCTTGTGATTCTACAATTTCCATGGACTACAGGACAAAGGTAAACTTTCTTCAACTGATGCTAATGAGGTGTAGATCAAGATAATGCAACTTGAAGCAACACCAAATATATGTCCATATCAGTGAGAATAGATTTTCTCCAAACAAGCATAATTCAAATGATTAGAAGTGAGATACAACCTTTGCTTGTTCGTCTGTTGTATTTCTATTTAAAAACCAGAAGTTCCTCTTCTTGTAAGCTTGTGTTGGTAAATTCCATCCTTAAGAAGGGTGACAGTTTTAACCCCTGTAACTATCGTTCTAATGCTTTGACATCTACCATTTCCAAAGCCTTTGAATTCCTCCTCATTTCTCATATACAGATAGATACAGATAAATAGACAGATAGATGAATAGATAGATAGATGGACAGATGATAGATAGATGATAGATGGATAAAGAGATAGATATTCATGGATATGTGTGTGTGTATGTATGTGTGTGTGTGTGTGTGTGTGTGTGTGTGTGTGTGTGTATAGTTATATAATGTGTGAAGGAGGTTTTTAAGATTAGATTTCATTTTCATGTTCAATGTTTTAGACTTTGTTTATCGTACCTCAATAAATCCTTTTTCACATTTATCAACCCAAAGAACCATTATTTTTCCTTTCTTATCATTTCCATGTTTCCCTGTTCTGCCTCATTCCTTATCTCCCATCACTCATCTCAGCACATTTCTGGGCAGCTTCCCTCGCTGCCACTTCAACGTTTCCTCTGTCTTCACGGTGAGTCTCCGGCTGCACTCCCTCACTCCCTCACCGCTCCCCTCAGGCCTCACAGTACAGTGCAGATAAGAAGATTATGGTGCAGACAATACTTCCGTGCGGCAGAGGAACAAAATTTCCAAGGTTTGTGTGGTAGGTCAACAGAGCCAGAGGGATGTGTTGAGAGAGTGGCTTGCTGAGGAGGAGTAAAGCCGGAAGCCCGGCCTGAAGGTTGAAGGGGAGCTGTGGGAGAGTGGCTTGCTGGGGAGGAGTGTTGCTTTTCTTCTATTACTCATATTGATTCCAAATTGTGATATACTCAAGGCCCAATTACTTCTTTTTATCCTATTTCTTGTCTAGGGTGGTTAGAGGGAAGGAAGGTTTGGGACCAGGAAAAGGGTAGTTTGAAATGGAAGAGGTTTAAAGTGTTTTCAGATGTAGGGTGTAATTTTTTTTTATGTATGGGGGATTATATGGAAGCGTGTTCTTTGGTGGTTTGTTTATACAGCCTCCGCAGACGTGGGATGTAAATGTATAAAAGTTGTAGCTTTAGCTTTCTGCTCACAAAGCTAAGCTAAACATTGTTCATCCTGCGCAGCGATGGTTGACTAGAGCCGCCGTGAGTGCTTTCAGGCTTCGAGAAATCATCAATTCACACCTCTCTCTCTCTCTCTCTCTCTCTCTCTCTCTCTCTCTCTCTCTCTCTCTCTCTGAAATATAAACGTAAGTGAGATAGGTAACTCATGTGATTTATCTCATACACTACACAACCAGCCATGCCTACGTTTCTGGAGGAGTAGATGGAACGCAGGTGACATTAACAAGAAAGACATCATTACGACTTGGGAACCGTAACTTGTTGAAGAAATTCACTGATGACTCAAGTATCATCAGTCAGTTAGGCTCATTCTGGCAGGTATCTTAGATGCCAGTGTTCACCACGGACAGACCTCTGAACGTCTTCCACTTAAGTCATGACGCTGGGAGTGCCTTCATGTGTAGCAATTAATTCAGTGCAGAACCTTAACTACCTGTCCTAACTCATTGTGTCATCAGTGATTATCGTAATTCATGTCTCTAAACTTCACATACAGTTGTCCTTATTCGGATAGTTTGGCCATCTCTGAATGACGTAAACCAAATTACTGACCACAGTCCCTCAGCCACAGTCTAGTGATCCCAAGTCAACTGGGTCCGGGGGATAATGTATAGCAGCGGAAGAGACCTGAAGTGAATGAATGTGCTAGAATTCACGGCGAAACAAATATCTGGAAATGACAAACTGGCCAGCACTTCTGGTTGGTATCTGGCTTGATAGAAAGAGCTGGGAGAATCAGACAAATGTACCTATCATATGATGATTTAAATACACTATGATATGTGTGCTAAAAATGTTTTTGAATAAACAGCAACCAGTTTTGTTTTATGGTTATGCTGCAATACCATCAATTGTAAATATACCATTCCTGCCTATCACATGTGTTTCGTCTACAGGTATGCGTCAAGAACTCTGAGTAAGAGATTACTGCACTTAGTATCACTACAGGGTAAGGTTATAATGAGTAAGGTTACGTAGTGACGAACGCCTTTGTTTATAAACTGCCACACGAAAGCGAACTGCCAAACGGATGAGCGAAATCATATCATCATCCTCCTTTGACTTGGCACATTAGACTGTCTTGTAAGCGGTTTCACAAATTGTCCGGAATCCAACGTGCTTTAAAGATGTTCTTTACATAGAGGACAGAATCTTGATTTCCATCGAGTAACTCAACATCATTTTCAAGTCACACGACAGCTGAGTATTAGATTCCAAGTTCTCTCGACCTACCAATGTTAATCATAGTATTTCTCAGGACATATCAACACGAACCTCAGTACCTCCACCTACTGAGCTGAGTTTGCCTCACCTTAATTCCAGTGTGCACCTCCCTTCTCCACCCCAGCGAGCGAGATAAGGTGTGGAGACACATTGCTTGCTTAAAGGGAGAGTGCTCAAGTTTCTCAGGTAACTCCTCCCACGTAAACGAGCTTAACAGTCTAGTAAATTTAAGGCATGTTGCGGTCCTGTCAGTGTATACTGGGCCAGACGTCGTCTCGCACACTGAACAACGTCCCTAATTCAGGAGCAGGAACGCCACATTCTTAGATGAAACCTTGACGGAGGCGCCAAAGCAAAACTCTAATCATTGAGCGAAAGTATCCCCCAGGCGAGGCTATATCCCAGAGGTTGGTTCCCTTAACAATAGATGTGCAGAAAAATGAGTCCACAGATGTTAGACATGGATGGTTTTGACAGTGTTACAAGAAACAGAGGTAAACCAATATTCATTCCTTTCTGTTTTGATAGCAGTATAATGCTCTACGTGCACGAGTGTGTGCATCAGTGAGAGCAGGTAAAGCTACTGTAATTCGACAAAGGAAATAAAAACACATACGTAAGGGAATTTTACCTATTGACAAAGGTGAAACATGTTTCACTTCATGGCTCTCAAAGGGAGAACAGTATTTGCTAATTACAATGTATTCATATTTGATTGTAAATCACCGGTATCAACATTTGTAGGTTTCTTCTCCTCTCTTTCTCCACCAAAAAATTATAATTTCTTTATGAACGTAATATTAATTCACGTAATAACGGTAGTTATTGTTCATAGCACTAAATCTATACATAACGTGAAGTCCCAGTGAAGTCTACTAAGGTTAGCGCCACCGAGGTCTTGCGCTTCTCCAAGTTGTTGCAAACGAAATTCAGGAGGCTGACGAGGCAGTGAGAGGTGGAGGAAGACTTTTTACCAAACAGCTGAGGGTTTACTGAATCAGTAATATCAGCATAGACCCATTCAAGCACAAAATTTACTGAAATTAGATGGGATTGGAGTGCTCGTAGCAGGTCGTAAGCTATCTTGTTGAGGCAATTGGCCTTCTTAGCGGTCCATACTTCGTGTCACACTTAGAAATGAAGTTGTTTGTAAAGGTTGTTGTTGCGACTGTTGAACGCTCGATTTCGCTGTTGCATAAGCCACTTAATGCAGTGGGTGATCCAGGGAGCGTGGGCTAGTGTAACGTTACCGTCTCCTGGGGAAAGAAGTGCTGATAGGCCTGGCTGCAGGTGCCTTGATGCTTCTCCCACACGATTTCAACATCATATTGACTGGTCATCTCAGTCCAGTGAAAACGTGTTACCCAACAACCGAAATTTATCTTCCCTGAGTCAGTAAGCAGCCGATAAATTTTGGTGGCTACCTGCTTGTGTTGGGAGATGGTGAGGGTGGGGGACCACAACACTGATAACTATTAAAGAGTGGAGAGGCTCGGCCGGTAAGTAGTGGTCAGCCATCTCAGTAAATGTTAGGTCAATAGTGTTTTGTCATTACTTAGGAAAGTGGACAATCAGAGATACTGAGTTACTGTGAGTGTGTATGTGTGTGTGTGTGTGTGTGTGTGTGTGTGTGTGTGTGTGTGTGTGTGTGTGTGTGTGTGTGTTTAATGATATTCATTTATGATTTGGTGGGAAATATGATTGAGAAGCATGTGATTTACATCACAGACCAGCTAGCATTGGTCTTTCAGACAGTTTAGAGGCAAGATGGACTGATTATTCATGGGCACTGTGCCTCAAATTGCTCGGTGGAACTACTAAATGCTTCTCAGTTGGAGGCCGTGGCTTGGGTTAGCGCTGAATGCTGGGCTGGCAATGTTGTTAGCTGGCCGAAGAGAGAATGTGGCTGTGCGGCTGTCAAGGACAGCTTATGACTTGTGTGTAGAGGGTGACCAGATCATATCAAAGGTTTATTAATTGGTGTTACAGTTTAGGCTCAAAGTAAGAGAGGAACACCAAAGGGTGTAAGAGCATTGCTTGGAAAAGTTGGGTTGAAGCCAGGGAAAAATGATGGCGTATGTTGGGATCTTGCCAGGGAACAGTGGTGACTGGGCTCCTGCCTTGGAACAATGATAACTAATGAGTGGGCTCTTGCAAGGGAACAATTATGGCTATTGCAGAGAGTTTCCTCGGGAACAATGGCGAATAATGTTTGGATCTTGCCGAGGAACAATTATGGCTAGTGTTGAGCTCTTACCAGGGAACAGTGATGACTTATGTTGGGCTCTTACTAAGGAAATGTAATGGTTAATGTTGGGCTCCTCCCAGGGAACACTGATGGCTAATGTTGGGCTCCTGCCAGGGAACACTGAGGGTTAATGTTGGTTCTAGCTAAGGATAAACGATGGCTAGTCATAGATTGTTGGAGGCTGGCCTGGGAGTGTCAAAGGCTGGCCAGTGAGTGTTGGAGGCTGCTTAGAGTCTGTTGGAGGCTGGCCAGACAGTGTCGGAGGCTTATCACGAACTTTTGAACTTGGGCCAGAAAAACCTAGACTCGAGAGTTTTGAAGTCTTTTATGAGTCTGTGGTCAACATTCTGCTGATTTGTGCTCTTTTTTGCGAAAGTTCCCCGTAACAAAAACTCGGAATCGCAGTAATGAGCTGAATTTTAGGCCTTAAGTTTTTATCACATATTTCCCGTGATTTACTGGGCACCTAAAGTGATACAGAGATGAAGGTATAGACATTAATCTTCAGTAATCAAACCCCAGTTTCTACGATTCTTGAGGGGATGTTGCAGCTTAGGGATTTATTTGCTCCAGAGTAGGGCACATCCGTCTTTGCCTGCCGATCTATCTGTTTTCATACTTATCTGTCTATTACCTTTATTTCCATGTTGTTGACACAGTCTGGATCATATGCACACAACCATGAACTCTTCATGGGAAATGATTTTTCAGAGGTAAGGCCCCAACCCTCACCCTGACACAATAGAATTACAAAACTATGAATCCAATGTAATCTGCAGTGTCGAAGATTTTCGAATGACGGTCAGTGACGTCACAATACATAACATATCTAAGAACTGAATATAGTTTTATCATAATGCTTTAAGTAGTCTCGTAACGAATAAAAAGATCTATTCAACACATCACAGATGGGCCACATGCATAGTGAAAGTATATGTGGTCTTACAATTATCTTAACACCTGAAGAAGGTGTGAAAGATGTTTCGGTTGGTGGATGTAACTTACGTGACGGCCTTAATGACCCTGGCAGTTGATAGGCCTAAAGCGCAAACATCCAAGTAATACATCATGAAGGATATGGTGGAAGGCAGTCTTCTAAGACACGGACCAGACGGCAAATATCGACCTGGTGACCTTGGGTTGGCCTGGCAGGGTTTCACAGGCTGGTACGTGACGGATCTTTTTCGAAAGGAAGATCACATGTAGGGAGGAAAGCATCACTGCTGCTGCGCCTCCCGTGGCACGGAGGTGAACAATCATTTCCACAGCTGTGCGTGGGTGGTGTGGACGGTTTCTGATTCTACTGTAGATACAAAACAAAAAATTTTGTTTCAGTGTTTGATGTGCTGTAGGATACTTAAATATTCATCTACTCTGAGTTAGAATCCCATTCAAAGATCATTTTCAGACAATAGGTACCAGCACAATATTGTTGCAGAACACGAAAAAAGTAGTTAGTTTTTCTAATCGATTCTGCCGCCAGGGACATAAACTAAAGGAACAAAGCCATAAAGCAGCCTTAGTTGACTTTAAAATGGGCTAGCACAGGACAGCTCATGAAACTTATGAAGCCAATCATACGATGCAAAAATAACATACAAATTGAAATAATCAGATACTATTCTACACATCATGGGATGCTACCCTGAACGTCAGCTGTCTGTATATTTAACTTTTTTAATGAGCTGAACTTTCCAAGCCAGAAAATCCTCGCCTGCTAAAGTTTATGATGCCGTCCTTCAACGAAACAGAACAACGTAAACTAAATACAATAGAAATAGCAGTCATACTTATCAAGTGCGTTTTTCGCATCTCGTACTCGACATGGCTACGTAATGACTTAATGTTAACACTGGCTGAACGTGGGCAAGAAGCAATGTTGTTGCTGTTTGATGTTGGTAAAAAAAAAAGACAATTTAGGGACGAGAGAAGAACTTGAAGTTAGTGGCAGAGAAGAGTGACGAGGAAGAAAATTTCCTCAGAAACAAAAGAGGTTGCTTGACCTGGTCTTCATTAAGGTTGGCACCCAGAGGAAGGTTTATGCAGCTGGGGTAAAATGCCTTTGTGACTTAACGTCAGTGGTGCGTTGTTAAGGGGCAAGATATAGTTATTATTGGTGCTCCTCCTTAAATCCTTGCAGTAGATAGCCTTTTTTGTGGCATTCGGTCCAGTCAGAGACACAAGTCGTCATCTGTGCCAGCTATTGAAAAAAAAAAGATATAGGGAGGAGGAGGGGAACTGAAATAGAGCGGGTCAGGGAAGAACATTGTGAGAGGAGGTAAACCTCGTATAGGTTAATGGGGCATCAAGAAATAAACAGTCTTGTCCAATACTTTAGTTTTTATATGCCAGAATAAGACGACGTATTCACTTCAACAATCATAACTCAGGATGATGGCACTTCTCCGGTGGTCGCTATACCTACGTTATCTGCTAGAAATTCAAAGATTTTTTCTTTTATTTCAAAGTCGCGGACGAAAGCTCACATCAAGGCTGGGCCTTGATTGACAAATAGAAAAGTTAACGGAAAGGGAAAAAAGGGAAAAGGGAAAGTATTTACGAATTTTGGAGGAAACAGAAAACCTATCTCTTAAAATGTACCGTCTTATAGTTACTGGGAAAGACATGAGAGGGTAGAGAATCCCAAAGCTTCGAGGTGTAGGGAAAGAAACAGGTATCAAAACAGCCCACCCTTAAGTTGCTAATGGTCACACAGTAATCATTTGACGCAGCAACTTTCCAAGTATTGTGTGGTCTAGCTGGTGGTAGGGACACACAAGCAGCCAGCTCTCGGGAGCAAAAACCAGACTGATACCTATGGCAGAGGGAAAGTGAACCAACATTACGGTGTAAGGTAGGAGAATCAAGTTTGGAAGTTAGCTTAGGAGAGTTTACAAGTCGGACCGCTTTCGCCTCAACTCTATCAAGTAAGGATGTAGAGCTAGAACCACCCCAAATGTGAGAGCAGTACTCCTTACAAGGACGGGTCAATCCTTTGTATAAACGGAGCAGCTGTTCTGAAGAAAAGAAATTTCGACATATAAACAGAACTCCCAGTTTCTTGGAAGCAGACTTACCTGTGTTCGTAATGTGGAGTTTCCAAGAAAGAGTGGATGTTACAGTAATACCAGGTATGTTCATTGAGTCAAGAGGTGGAATTACAGAACCTTTAAAAGAGAGATAAAAGTTGTGAGGACTTTTCGAGGGAGAGATGGGTAAGAAGTGAATCTAGGAGGCATTAGACAACCAAATTTCGTCTACCCCACTGAGATATCCTATCCAAGTCTAAGTTTGTTGACGAAGCTGTGTCGAGACGAAATGCAGATCGAGTGAGAGAAGAGGGACCAGAAGAGCTGAGGATGCTGAGGATGGTGTTGAGTCGTCATCGTATGAGTGCATTTGGTTACTTGTGGAAGGTGGGAAATGGTTGAAAATGTGGAGAAAAAGTATAGGGGACAGGACAGGGCCTTGAGGAACACCGCTGTTGATGAAGAAGGGGGAAGAGGCTGATCCATCAGCATATACGGAGAGAGATAGACGCGAGAGGAAGCTAGATATGAGTGAGCAAAGTGAGGGAGGAAAGCCAAGGGAAGGGAGTTTAGAGATGAGAATCTGATGCCACACCCTGTCAAAAACCTTGGACATGCCAAGGGCACCGATAAAGGATTCCCCAAAATCTTTCAGGGATGATGGCCACACATTAGTAAAATAGGAAAGAATATCACCAGCGGAACTTAACTTAAGGAAGCCATACTGGTGATCAGAGAAAAAAACTGTGAGATTCAAGATGTCTGAGGATATGGGAGTTGCGGAGAGATTAAAAGACTTTGGAAACAGTTAATATCAAAACAACAGAACGATAGTTAGAGGGGTTAGAACTGTCACCCCTCTTAGGGACGGGGTGTACCAACGCATGCTTCCAAAAAGAAAGAAAGGTTATAGCTTTTAAACTGGAATGGAACATACGATCAAAGACAGGTGCAAATTCAGAGAGAGGCGCTTTTTGGGAGGGGCATAGGATTAGCACGAGGAGAATCAGGTGGTGAAGGAATGTTAGAGTCATCCAAGGTTGAGTTAGAGGAAAAACGGAAACAGAGTTGCTCTGCAATAACATTACTACAGGTTTTCTTGAGTTTGAAAGAACGAAAATTTTGAATGAGGCCCAGGAAGGGAAACTTCAGGATTGGGTAAGGGATTTGCTTTTCTACGTAATATCATACAAAGTGTCTTCATAAAGTAAAAGGTAGTTTGTTAGGGCAAGCCAGGGGTTGGATGTGACCGTAACTGATCTTAACACTGAGGTGTTTAAGAAATGTGATAGACTCGTACACACTCATGACATCAGCACACTAAGTCTGTCTAGTTTGTGTGCATTGCCAATATGGCTTCTGTACATCAGGTTGAGAGAGTAAGACCTTTTAGACACAGAATGATCAATACGTAGTCCTGTTCATAAGCGAACGTACATAGATAAATACAGTCCAACACCAACCAAAGTGTTCACTCTTAAGTTCTTGAATATCTCTTAATTATTATCAGTATTTAAAGAATTTTACGAATGAAGAGGATGGATATTTTTGTTCATCTGTTGCTTCATATTTGATATTAGTGGATTTGTTCATTCTGATCTTCATCAGTTTTTCATACTTTACCATTTCTTTCTATCAACAAATATGATTTTCTCCGAAAACTCACGTGAGTTGGTATTAGAGTCTATGTGGGAAGGCTGGAGATAGGTGGTAATCAGTTATTAGCAGGTCTATTTTCACCTTTATCGACAGACATCACTTCTGTTCAGGATATATTCACTTCTTACAAGGAACTGCTATGAAGCTGAAATCAATGCAGAGGACGTCATATCTGCTATTTAGATAATAGAACAACTTCAGAGTGGGAGCGGGATTTTCTGACTTGATTTTCTGTGGCTGAGGCAAGACGATGATTACACGTGGCTTGAAAATTGTGTAAGTTTTCATCCTACTACCAACAGTGTTTTATATGTTCAGTATGAAAAGTGGTTATGACAACAGTAAGAGCACTGACATCTTTGCCTTCTAAAAGTATACTTTATAGCGTCCTTGAGAACAAGATTGGTTTTGATTTTTTTTTTTTTTTTAACCTATGTCGCTGTCTCCCGCGTTAGCGAGGTAGCGCAAGGAAACAGACGAAAGAATGG
>JAUTXX010282761.1:0-12500 GCA_032273605.1 Panulirus laevicauda | reverse complement strand
AGAGCAGCTGAAATGGTACACCTGTACTGAGAAAGCTGAGCTACGCTGAAGTAACTGAGGGCTACAGATGTGTCTACCACGGAGGAAAGAAGAGATAGTAGTGACCTGATCACATCCGTCATGTTTCAGATGGACGACGTCGACAATGAACATTGCTTTATGAGCTACAGTGGCAGAGTTGCCTTGAGGCCACGACGAGAAGCTTGGTAAGAGGCTTGCTACAGAGGACGTATAAAGTGGTGTTTCAGTGTATGGACGATGGATGACTGGCTCGGCCAAAGGAGGAGACTGTGGATGCCTGCGGTATACTGGTGCTGAAAAGGTTATCTGACTGCACGGAAAGTTCAAAGGATGAGGCCCCTGGAACTCTACAAAAAGGTGATTTACACACCATTGAATATATTGCCAGATTACAGAAAATATGATAGATTCTTGTCCAAGCACAAACACGTTAGCAGATGTAGGTGAACCACAAGAAAACGGAAAATGCGAAGTATAAAGCGCTTTCGTATATTCCATTGTCAAGCGTGACTGACAGATATCTGTCTTACGAATGTAATACACGAAAGCGCTTGACACTTCGTACTTCCCACATCCTTGTGCTTGTCTGTACATCTTGTGTACACTCGCTACTTTTGTACTTTTTGCACGCAAGCAGATGCTACAGGTCTACCAGGTGTGGGAGGCACCACCATGTACTTCAGCAGACACAAACGTTCAAGTGAAACAAAAGTTCGTAGATTGACCATGACTTCCACATTGGATCAAACACTTTCTCTGAAAGGAATGATCACATTGGCGAGTTTCCCCGACCCTGGTTAATGCCCGGAGGTGAGGCACGACACAGGAATGCTGGTAATCAATGAAAGGGACGCGCAAACCACTCAAACCTTTTACAGTTCTTTTTACCTGGGGCTATAGAGACAGTCTGGCCCCTAAGTGAAATGGTGTCAAGGGTGAATGTTGCTACATAGAGCCACACACGATCTCTAAAGGATTTGGTCTGTCTCAGTGAACCTGTTCATTGAGCGGGAAAGATTCAAGAAACCCATAGCAATAATGTCTATGCAGATCGACTACTTCTCTCTAGCCTCATATAAACGACCTTCGGCCATGTTGGTGGTGGTGTATTGATGCTAAGACGCTAAGTTAGGTTTTGGACATTACTTACATTGGGTAAGGAAAATCAGTTATGTGTCGATGGTGTGAGTGAGCAAGAAGTGCATAAGCGGTGCTGGTGACGTGTTGTGTGTGGGGACGCTTTGTGAGGGACGTGTCAGGTGTTGGTCCAGAGGTAGTGCTGTGTGTGGGGACACTGGGGGAGGGATGTGTCAGGTGTTGGTCCAGAGGACGTGTTGTGTGTGGGACACTGGGGGAGGGACGTGTCAGGTGTTGGTCCAGGGAACGTGTTGTGTGTGGGGACACTGGGGGAGGGACGTGTCAGGTGTTGGTCCAGAGGACGTGTTGTGTGTGGGGACACTGGATGAGGGACGTGTCAGGCGGTGGTTCAGGGGACGTGCTATGTGTGTGTGTGTGTGTGTGTGTGTGTGTGTGTGTGTGTGTGTGTGTGTGGGAGGCAAGGACGTGGCTGGGGTTCGCCTGGTGGATCGGGTCGTGTCCTCAGGTTGCAGATCTCCTGCCTTGGTTACCTCACGTGTCTCGCCTTCACATACCTCACCCTCACCTCTCGATCCTCTTACACTTATCGTTGCTTACCTCATCTTTGCATACCTCACCCTTGCTTACTTCAGTTTTGCTTACCTGACACCCAGTTCTCACTTAACTCTCATACATCTTACCTTGGCTTACTAAACTCATACATACATCGCCTCATTCTCACATACTTCGCCCTTATGAACCTCATTCTCACATACCTCACCCTCATAAACCTCATTCTCACATACCTCACCCTCATAGGTTTTATCCTTTCATACCTCATTCTCACGAACCTCATCTTTATATGTTACTCTCACATACTTTACCGTCACATCTCCCCCTCCCATACTTAACCGACCCGCTCTCATCTCTGCTGACCACAGCCCTGCCACGATAACACTCCTCATTAGAAATACATCCTCAGATCATTCACCCTCATGAGTCCTCATATCCGTATATTATCCTCCCATATCATTCTCCAACGTGCCTCATTTATGCCCTCACATTTTCACCCTGAAGGATCGAGATTCCCACATTACACCCTTGATAAAGTACTTCCTCTCCAGTAGCCTCACATGTACCCATACCTCGCCTTCTGTCCACCATCACCCTGGCATACGACCATCACCCTGGCATATCACCATCACCCTGACATACGACCGTCACCCTGACATACCACCATCACCCTGACATACCTCACCCGAACATGACTCTCCCTCCTCCTCACATCGAAGTCCTCAATCGTCCTTGTGATCTGCTGGTCGCGAAGACCTCAAATCACCCCCTCCACAGTGGAGCCTCAGGCTGAGGTGATGATGAGACCCATGTGTGACATGAATAAGAAATACAGTGTATCTTACATAGGACGGATGTCCATGAGAAGCTCTCGGGCCAGACTGCCCCTAGCGAAGGACAGTATGGGGTGAAGGTGAGACACATATCGGGCTCGTCTACGCCAATGACGAGTGTGGGAGACTGTGATAGGAATTTTCCCACGTCCAGGTCTGCCTCCCATGAGCCATACACTCTTCTCTACCACAGGATGACTCACACTCTCACACTCACACTCTCACACACCGAGCGGTGGTGAATCCCTCATTCTAAGGAGGATTTTGACGACGGGGATGTAAAAAGGAACGCCTTCGATCCAAACGAACGTGAGAATACCTGGAGATTCAAATTCCCTGAGTGTGTGTAGGAGAACTTGCTGTGCCAACGTGTATGGGAAGTCACCAGAGGTTAGAGACGCGGATGTGCTATCAAATCTAAACTTAGTTTACACTGGCAGTGGCCTTAAGATTGAAATCATTGCCTACTGGCCCTCCTACTGGTAAAAATATGACCCCCTACTGCTTGAGATGTACTACATGGTGAAAGAGGAGGTGCAAAATGGTATATACTATTAGAGTACAAACGACGAAGCCCAAGATACTTGCTTCAGGGAAATATAATGATGCCATATACATATACATACAGTCTTGGAGATATCCTCAACACCTGAAGGTGTTAAAGATTTATGGTTGGTGGACGTATCTTAGGTTGACGTCCTCAATGACCCTGGCAGCTGATGGGCCTTAAGCCCAACCAACTATCCAGAATGAGGGTCTGCATTCCATACTCTTGAATACAGAGCAAAACTGTATTTGGTCGTGTGAATTCTACAAGCAGGAAATAGAGCAGTCTGTGCCAAGAGCTAAAGAGGCACGAAGGAAAAACTGAATGAATGGCTTGATAAGAGAGGAAGTAAAACAAAGGAGCAGAGGGACACATTATGGAAGAGTTGCAGGAAGTACAGGAATCAGGCTTCACGTTGTGTAGATACGAGGAGACCAGAAAGAAGCGAGGAAAGAAGGAAGAGGTGAAGAATAGATAAAAAAAAAAGATAATGCCCATAAGCCAAGGGAGCAACGGAAACTGTTTCGTAAATTCATAAGGAGGAAAGTAACAGTCAGTGATCAACTCCTAAGATTAAGGAACACAGAGGGAAAAGCTGTTGATATAAACGAGGTCATGTGTGAGGAACTGAAGATAAAGTTTCAGAGAGAGTTCAGAGTCGAGGACCCGGACGTGCCCCCTGCTGCTGACCAGGGAAGGAGAGGAACCCCCTCGAGGTTATGGCAGTCACTCCAGTAGATTTGATGACGTTCATGATGGCGTTAGACCCGTGCAAAGACCATGGCCCTGATGGCACCTCACTGTCTGCACTCGGAGAGTTCGCAGAGACACTAGTCGAATCATTAGCAATGTTTACAATCTTCCACAACAGCGGATATGTTCCAGCGGCACAGAAGAGAGGAGGCAGAGAGGACATGTGAGGGGATCCTTCGAGGGGATCCTTCTTAAACTGGACGAGAGTGATGACTGGGGTCCCAGGACTCAGTGCTAGGTCACTCATTATTCCTGATTTACGTAAATGGTTTACCTGATCTACGTAAATGATTTACCATACGAAGTGGATTCATACCTGGATATATATTGCTGATGATGCTTAACTTATGAGGAAAATGCAAAACTGTAGGAACTGCGAAATACTATTTGTAAGTGATCGAACAAATGGTAGGAAATCTAACCATGGAAGATGTTACGTCATGATGGTAAGAAAGGTTCACGAGGGAAATACTGAAATAGATCCACTGGACGTGAAAAATCTCATGGAGGAGCTATGGGTTCAATTAGAGATCAAGGACCAGGTGGCATCACCCCATCTGTAATCCAAGAGTGGGCGGAGACCCCTTGTCAAACCACTGAAGAGGTTGTATAAGGTCTGCCTCAGCGAGAGCAAAGCCCCAGCAGGATATGAGAGCGCTCTAGCCATAGTCGTGGCGTTACATAAAAAAGAAAGAGACAGCGAGATCTAACCTTGGACTACAGACCACTGTCGCTAACGAACATGGCCTGCAAGATAAGACAGAAAAGGAGAGGTAGGTCGATAGGGGATCATTGAACGGTATAAGCTGCTTAGGTTTGAGACAGAATGGATTCATAAAGAAAAGATTGTTATATGTCGAATCTTTTAGACTTCTATGAGGAGGAAGACAAAATCCTGGAAGAAAAGGATGTGTCGGTGGATTGTGTATTCTGAAATTGCCAGAAAGCCTTTGATACGTTCCCCCTATTGGAGGCTGATAATAAGCTCATGTCCATTCTGAGGTCAGAGAAATGTCGACTTAGATGGATCAAATGGGAGGAACAGAGAGTAAGTGTCAAGCGGGAGGCCTTCACAGGCTGGAAAGAGTGACAAGTGATGTCCCTCAGGGCTGTGTGAAGCCACTGCGGTTTGTCATCTACGTATATTTGATCTGCCAAACAAGGGTAGTTCAATATGTCTGTTAATGAGCTGAAATTACGAAGGAATTGCGACGTAACGGGTGATGGAGAATACTGCAGAGATCCAGACAAAAGGAAGCAGCAGCAGGAAAATTGGTTACTAAATTCTAACTCTGGAAGACGCAATATCTCGAAGATGGAAAGGGGTTTAGATCGTCCAGCCACAATAATACATTTGGAGACAAATTATGAGAGCTCTACTGTGAAGGGAACCAAGGGTTTTAGATCATGCTGAGCTTGTCACTAGAACAACATAAGAAAAGCGATCGTGAGGAAAGGAAATCATATTTTGGTCAAGGTTGAAATAAAGACCAAGTTCTTGGACAGCGAGAGGATGAGGACGCCTTACGCTGGAATCCTCCGCAACATGAGGTCTCCTTACCTGTGGAGCCATATAAAGCTGTTGAAGAGAGTCAAAGGAATTCAATGGAAATATAATAAGTCTCTAGTGGAACGAGATACAAAAAGGAGAAAATAAACCCTCTATCTCTCGACTTCGTAAGATAGGTGGTTTAGGAAGACATATAGCCCACCAGACGTGCGCCCACCCTTGTGTTTCTGATGTGGTGTGTGTGTGTGTGTGCCTCGGAATAATCAACAATGCTTTATGATCAGCATTTGTTTAAGTGTCAAACATTCCTTTCCCCTCTGGAAATGTGCACAGCATATTACCTCAACACTGACACCCTCCACCCATCGAGAACTTCTTCAAAACGTTTCCTATGGGATTTAGAGTATGAAGAAAAGACAGATGTATATTTACATTTGAATTCACATGCGTCTTAAACGAAAAACTCGAAGCCATCTCAAAGAAAAAACAAGTTCTTGACGTAATATTCGTTCGTGTGATCCCAATTTGTACCACAAATGTTTAACATAAACGTATCACTTTGTTGGGTCATTCTCACAATAAACTGACGATTTTCTTTTAGAAGAAAAAAATGTTTCCCAAATCACAATTGAGTTTGGGGTTGAGGAACTTCCAGTTCAGGAGCTTTGTGGCGACGTACAGCTATATTGTGGTCTTTTAGGTGATGGATACGAGTGTGGGGTGGTTCGTCTTGTCTGGCTCAGTATTGTGAGGCAGCAGGATTGGCCTGACTCAGTATTAAGAGGCAGCAGGATTAACCTGGCTCAGTAGTGTGAGGCAGCAGGATTTGCCTGGCTCAGTAGTGTGAGGCAGCAGGATTGGCCTGGCTCAGTATTGTGAGGCAGCAGGATTGGCCTGGCTCAGTATTGTGAGGCAGCAGGATTGACCTGGCTCAGTAGTGTGGGGCAGCAGGATTGACCTGGCTCAGTAGTGTGAGGCAGCAGGACAGGCCTGGCTCAGTAGTGTGTAAAGGTAGGACACACTCGACTCAGCAGCCAGTCATGTTAGAGGGATACAAGTATGACCTGTTTATCTGACGTGGAGGACTAGCGACAACCCTCTGTTGTGGTATACACCCACGAGTGGTGGGGGCAGGAAAGTGGTGTTGTGGTATACACTTATAAGTGGTGAGGCGGGTGGGCGAGTGTTGTGGCGAGTGGTGGCTAGAAGTGCTGAATTCCCTCGCCTCCCCAGGGCTGGGCCCCAGTGTGGCTGGTAGCTGCTCATGGCGGGGAGTGGTCGGACCCATGGCCACCACAACCACTCCTCTAGTGAACCACACCGCAGGGAATAACTCGCACCACACTTGCCTTAACTCAAGCGGACGCCCGGGTGTTTAACGTGTTCACCCCGGTGTCATGTTCTCTATCCCAGGGAAGAGAGAGTCCTCGCCCTTCGCCGGCCTAGGGAGCCGGGCTGAGGGACCCTCACGGCACCGGAAATAATACCCCAGAAGAGGTACATGTGGCCTCGGACATAGCCAGCGTGCCAGCAACTGCCTTACGAGAATTTGGACTCACGTATCGAAATAGAATGATAGATATGAACAATATATGTAAGACCATGGAAGTGGCATAGGTTTTTTTTAGGAAGGATGATGCAGATATAGTAAGGTTATGCACGAGGAAATTGAACATTGAACTGCAAATGTGTGAGGCTTCTGCTCAGGCATGGGAGGAGGTCCAGATTGGTAAGCTAGAGATGTGAGAATCTTGTGGGAAGATGAGTTATGTGAGGGATCTGACTTGAAGACCTGTCACAGTTAGGTTACATATGACGAAATAGAAACTGTCGCAATTGTATAGACGACGTGCAATGATGGAGGAGAAAAAAAAAGAGAGGGTTAAGTATGCTAGTAGGAGGAAACTTGAATACAAAGGAGTTGAAGAATACGGTTCATAGAATGCGCAGCAGTAATACAAAGGTATGGGATCCTATATGTAAACGACATTAGTATAGGAAACTTGGAACCTATACATCCCAAGGTAAGAAGGTCGTAGATGCTTTGAACAAAAGCAAGTTTATTCTTTCTAACGTTTGTCTCATGTTTTGTGTATGTGTTACAAATCCCATCACGGTAATCTTCACCAGTTGTAAACTCAGGGCTTTGACATGCAGGAGGATTCACGAGATAGACTGCTCTGGAACGATGTGGTTTATAGGGGGCGACGTGCTATCAGTGAATTGATCTATGGCATGTGAAGCGGCCGTGGAAACCATGGAACGGTCTGTGTGGCTTGGTTGCGGTTTCGGTGCTTTGCACATGACAGCTAGAGAATTGATGTGAGAGAATGCGGCCTTTCTTCGTCCGTTTCTGGCGCTACCTCGCTAACACGGGGAACGACGCACAAAAATGAAAAAAAGAAAGGAAATTTTTTTTTATAAGGAATGGAGATGAATAGATTGGAAAGTAGAAAGAAAAATCCACAAAATAGCATCTCGTTATGAAACAGATCCACCTGACAGGATTCAGTGATTAGCTTCCTATACATGCAACCAACAGCCGTCTCGAACACCTCCACTGAAACACGCCGCCTCAGAGATGGGAAGATTTCGACACTATTAGGAAGATGTTGAGACTTTCTCACACGAAGCATCTACAGTCTGCATACGATCCAAGAACACCTGGTGGTGTTGACATGATCTGAACCTATCTGGCTGGTCATAATCCTTCCTGGGAACAATGATCAGGTCCCAGGCGGACACTGTGCTGGAAGTCGGCCCAGGTCCTTCCCTAGGCTCAGTTGTGGTACTTGTGGCCGTGGGAGGGACTGCCTGTGTACGTGTGGACGTGGGAGGGTCTGCCTGCACTGAGGATCTTCTGAGGTGTCATCTTACATCAGCTGGTCAGGTGGGTGGGACAGGGTGGTTGAGAGTCCAGCGGTGGGTCGCTAGATGAGTAATTAAGTCTGGCGGTGAGTGGATGAGTCAGTCGGTCGGTAGACGGGTAGGTGAGTCGGTCGATGGGTGAGTGAGGCCGGCGGTGGGTTAGTTATTCATCACCGTGTGGGTGTGACGGGTGGGTGACTGGGAGAGTGAGGAGGTCGGCTCAGAGCTCCTGCTGTGACCCGCTCTGCGACGGTCTCAGGAGGGAGTGTGTGCCATGCGAGGAGCTGTTCCATCCGCAGGTACATCTCGCCGAAGCCTATGATAACGGCCTCCAATACCAAGTTTCTTTGGAAAGGCTCACATGCTGGACGTAAGCGCCATGACCGTGTTGATTGCCTTGCTTTAAAATGCTTAGCTGTTCCCAGACCATCCACTTGCGACACGGTCCGCTGGAGCCGTGGTCCGAAACGTTCTCATCGCGATGGCCCGTGAGGCCGTAATCATCCACAGACCCGCTGAAAGACGTGGTTGATGTTGTATTAGAGTCACATAGACACACGGACCCATGGTCCAAGCGAGGTGACTGGCCTGAACTCTACTGATGAAGTGTAGTCCCTTATAAAGCAGGAAAAGATAAGTATAGCATAGCAAAGACTCACTTCAAGTTTGAGAAACACCAGAAGGAAAAACATAGAAATTGTACCCATCCATGTGACACTACGACTGCTGATGTACGTCTAGATTACAAGCACTTGTGACAAATCACTTGATCGTGCATGATTCAGGTGTCGGCTCCGCTCTGCACCTGATGTCTTGGACGCACGATCGAACATTACACTGACGAATGCCCCACAATCAGTGTTTCCAAGGCTTCATGGTCTATTGCTTCGTGAACACCGTTGAGTGTTTTACTGACTCTGGTCTACGTGAAGGTATCTTGTACCGTATCCCCAAGTTTGTCATGTTCTGAGCTATGCCTGAACCATATGTCCCCTCTGTTGCCTCACGCTATACCAGGCCAACACCATCAATGATGATTCCACCTTCTGATGTGGTGTGAATGCTATGGATCCAGGGCAAACGTGGGTCCTCCTATCACCCATCTATGTTCTCCAGCGATCTAAGTTCCCTGTTCGATCATCATGATATCTCGTCCTTTTCTCTCCATTATGGTCATCTGCACCTCTCAGACGCCACTGAACTAGACGTAGGAACATTTACCCCTTCACCATCTCAGCCCCAGCCTCCTCTCTTGGTCCACAACTGTTAATGCAAGTGTATGATTCTCATCAGAGTCCCCAACCATTGTTTATGTTTACAGAGAGTCCCCATCTACTGAAATGACAACACTGAGTCTCGCCATTGTCAATCACTACAGCTACGTCAATCTATCATTTCTTACCAATACAATTTCGTAACATTTGCAAAAAAATGATCTTTATGTATCTATATTTTGTATATTGTTGCTGTATCCCGTTAATATATCATACAAAACTGGTTTTCTCCTAATGTGTAAACACTGTGTATACCAGTTTCACTGTACTCAGTCGCTTATATGTATTCTGTAACCATGAATTAGTCCATTGATCATTTATCTTTACTTGAAAATTACTAATGAAGCAATTCATATATATCATTAGTATATGATTATCATCTATGCTGTTTCATTATAGTCTCACATTACGTAAGCACTTATTAACTCTTTGATTGGATTGGATAATCACTTCATGTTTTAATGAGTAGCTTTTTGATATATCGTATTTGTTGAATCAGACCTCTCGCCTAATTCCTAGTAACTAGTGTAAGTTTTGCATTTTGCGCAGAGCGCGTCAGCATTTTTGCATTTTCTAAATGCATTGCATCTCTCATTTGCATAAGGTGCAGATGATTGTGTTTGTGCGTAGGTGAGTCTGTGTGACGCCCTGGTTAATGGTCCTCTCCTGCTGAACTCTGCTTCCACAACTACCCAAGTAGCGCCACTGGTCCTGTAAGCGGGGAGCCAGGGTATTACCAACACACAGCTCCTCACATCAAGGGCCTGGTGCTATTTTTGTATCAGTGTCTTTACGCTGTCCCCAAAGTGGAAGATAGGCATATCCCCTCCTCAATTACAACAATATCGCCTCCTCCTGTAGGACACCAATCTCTACCCCCGTCTCTAAGTGTTCATGAAAGAGGAAAGGGATTTTAAGGGACTGTTATCTGCATGGAAGAAGCGTGGGTGATTGAGAGGAGTATAAGAGAAAGCTGGATCAGGTTAAGAGAAAGCTGAAGACGAGGGACAGTCCTTCCCTTCTCCCAGTACACCAGTCTCTCCCCTTCCAAGTACACCAGTCCTTAGTACACAAGTTCTCCTCCCCAGTACACAAGTCTCTTCCTCCTCCCCAATACACCAGTTTCTCTCCTTCCCAGTACACCAGTCCCTTCCCTTCTCCCATTACAGCAGCCCTCCCCTCACCAGCACACCAGTACACGAGTCCTCACTCCCCAGTACACCAGTACTCCCCCCCCCTCCTCCCCCAGACAACCTAACGATCCGTTACGGGCAGTAATTAGAGCCGCCATGAGCCAAGCGGCCCCGCCTCTCAAGGACACCATCGACCAGTTTGTCTTCCTCGCATACCAGACCAGGTAACTCCTCATACCAGACCAGGTAACTCCTCATACCAGACCAGGTAACTCCTCATACCAGACCAGGTAACTCCTCTTACCTGGCCAGGTAACTCCTCATACCTGACTAGGTAACATACCAGACCAGGTAACTCTTCATACTTACCCAGAGTAACTCAGTTTTCGAATAGTTAGCCTCTCGATAGATAAAGATAGAGCGAGAGATTGTACCTACCTAAAGGTAGAGTTGGCGCGTAGTGCTCACTGCAGGGAAAGGCAGAGTTGAGAATAAAGAACCATGTGAGTCGTCAGGTGTTAACGTGTGAGACGGAGTGAGTGTGTTTGTGGAAGGAACGCCAGCAACCCGCTTGTATCAGATGAGGCAGAAAGAATAGACAGCGACCTTAGCCAAGGAAGGGAACGTGACATCCACTGTAGTGACGTTGTGAGGCTCCCTGGGGTTTGGGGTAATGCGGATCCTTGTTAACTTCAACCCAGGGATAAGATGGGATTGGGATTGGTACTCAACAGGCTCGTTTCGCACCTCCGTCGTGAAATACAGTGTGGGTTCAACGACCCTGAAACATCGTTTATCTCCACTGTTAAGGAGACGTTGCTCAACGAACTGCATGCTCGTTTAACATCACTAAAATGAAGACAAAGTTGTTCATTTTACTTCACATTCCCAGCGTGTCGTGCAAACTAAGTTTTTTCAACCCGAAAGTAACTACAACCTTGTTCAACGATGTATTTCTCTCTCGTTGAACATCCGCGGTGTACAGACAACGTCTGTTAACGAGCCACGCGTTCGATTCTGACGTGTTGCAGCGGCTGGATACAGGTGTTCGGTCAGTGACCCACGAGCCGGTCGTCTGTACAACATCGCTCAGCGAACTAGCATTAGTCGCAGGGGAGGAGGGAGGGAGGGAGGAAGGCTCCTTGCTGGCTCTCTGCATGACAAGCCCCTCTGCTTACACACATAGTGTGAGGTGCTTGCCGGAGGGTGTATATTACCTCCACACGGCTCAAAGGATCGACATAAAGTCTCGCAGAAGCACAGGGAAGTGTCAAGACATTACTGGTGCCCGACATGACAACACGTTCCTCAAATGTGGGGGTGGCGACGCTGCTGGTTCATTTCCCGGTTAGAAATGTGATTAAAGTTCGGGTGCAGCACCAGCGGTGTCGTCTATCTTACACCACCACCTCCTCCTCCTCCTCCTCACTCACTCACCCACCAGGAAGTGTCTACCAAGTCCCCTCTGGCCGATAGTCTACACCTGAGATTATATTTCGCCTCAGAAATTTGAGGCTAAGATGTAAGACAGTGTTGGACGGGATGTGGGAGCTGGAGAGGCGGTGGGGGAACGGTCAGTCATTGAGACCAAGAGGACTTTAAGTTCATTGAAGCCGGAGGCAAATAAGTTCTAAGTTGTTGATAGTAATGATGGAGGATTTTGAGTCTTGGGTATTCCATTAGGTAATGTCATTTAGGGTTTATAATTTAGCAAGTTTTGTGACTCTATGGTTAGGTGTATGATTACTGAGGTGGCTTGATGGCTTAACACAAGACTCACATGAGTCTTTAGGTACATATATATATACCCACTCGACACGACCGTCTGCAGGTCTGCCTCCACTCAGCGCTAGAGAGTCTATGGTGAGAAAGAAAAAACTTCCTCCCAACTGGCGATGGGTATAAAGTGAG
>JAUTXX010282652.1:0-14051 GCA_032273605.1 Panulirus laevicauda | reverse complement strand
GTGAAAAGCAGATTCAGAATATTAGGTGAATGATCAGAGCGGTCAGGCTATGGGGTCGGGTGGGTGATAATTTGCTCCAGATCAGTGAGAAAGGAAAAAGAGAGAGCTTCAATCCTCGTACCATCAGTATGGGAGGAATACAACTATTCCCTATGGTCAACGTTGAAATCCCCTATGTAGAGAATCTCGGCTTGTGGGTGAAAGGATGCCACAGTCTCATGGCAGTTTAGATGGTTGAAGAAAGATATAACATTTGTAGAATTTGGAAAGCAGCACACGAAAGAAAGGAAAAGTGTGGAAGTTGGGAGACAGACCTTAAGCCAGATAGATTCAAAGTTTGAGGACTCAAGGTCCTCAAAGTATGCAAGAGGAGTGTTGATGTTGGAATAAGCACAGACACCATCTTTGAACTGGAATCATGAGTGGAGATTATAGTTGGATGTGAAAACAGGGCTGGTGAGAACATCATTGCACAGTTGGGTCTCACAGAAGTAAGATATCAGGAGAGGTATTATACAGACTGTGTTCAACATATGAGAGACCATGAACATTGGTATATTGATTAGAAAAAGAGACAGGTCTATGAGAGAGAGAGAAAGGATGTGGGAGGGGTTGGTACGACTAGTGTCTGAGCCCTCCCTGTCATTGGCAATTAAGGCAGGTGGAAACCCAAAAATTCTTAGCACCCTATGAAGCTGGGGACAAGGGGCCATAGGTCTGTTGGACTCTATCATGATGACATTTAAAAAAATTGTTCAGGCTGGAGATGGCAAGAGAACTCATGAGAAGAAAATAAGTGAGGTCTGAGTTGGTACATAGTGCTTGTAAGAAGAAGATGGTAGGACTAGCCTAGTAGTCCCATTTCAATGAGACAGAAAGTAAGTAACTGACGTTCAAAAGAGGAAAATATGACCAAATTTGATTGTACAATATCTTCATATTTACTAATGTGTATCAGTTGGACTCAGGTTATGTTTTATACAGCATTTTAAGAAAGTTTGTATTATATGTTCGATATGATTACTTTCTTTACATCATAAGTTAATACCAATAAACAATAAATAGCATATAACACACAAAGACATGACCAAAATCCTGTGTTTTATTATTCACCATGAAAGACTCTTGTATTCACCAATGATGTTATGTTAACAAAAACCATAAATGAATATGTATGACTAGTGTAAATGTACAGTACTGTGTGATAATTCATACTAAAGGATATGACCACCAAATGAATGAATGAAGATTTATTAGACTGAAATAGTGTGAAATACATGATCATGCATCAAAGCAAAGTGAATAAGTTTTGTTGCTGAAATGAGTAATGAGTGAGTGACAAATAAGAGAACAAATCATTTGAGGTGGCATACTCTTGAAATAACAAGAAAACATAACTAATGATTGTGATGATCATGAGACTATAGGTCAGTGGGCCTCACACGAGTCGCATGCATTCATACCATTCACTCTGTTGGTACATGTAAATCAAGTGTCCTTTAAATTCACAACACCAGTTTCCACATAGAAATGAAACAAAATCAACACTAAGGAGGGAATGCTACTAAGATTCTTTTTATGCTTAACAAGATTCCCATTTTTGTTAATTAAAACTAAAAGAGTGATAGATTTCATATCAGTTAGAAAACATGGTCTCACAAGTTCAATAATTTTGCAATACAGATGTTTTTAGGAAAAAAATTTCACCTAAATTCATTACTGGTGTGTCTGTACTGAAATAAGATATTAATTCGTACAATGGGTTAACATACAGATACTCCTCAACTTACCTTGGAGTTACATTCCAATAAAGCCATCGTAAGTTGAATGTTGTAAGTCAAAAATACATATAATATATACTTCTAATTCTGTACATCTAACTTATCGAACATCATAGCTTAGCCTAGCCTACCTTAAACGTCCTGAGAACACTTACACTGGCTTAGTTAGACAAAATCATCCAACACAAAGCCTATTCTATAAATAAAGCGCTGAATATCGCACCATCGTAAAGTAAAAAAATTGTAAGTTGAACCATCGTAAGTCAGGGAGCATCTGTACATTGATTAGAATGAGTCTAAATGCATATGAAAGCCACCCTAAAACCTTTCCCAGATGGTAAAGTGCCTGGAAAGAGAAGGGGCTGTAGTGGTCAACCTCATCCACAATTAACACTGCTTCAAATCCACCACCCAACTTCATAAGATTTTCTGTTATTCTTTGAACACTGAACTACCATTTGTTCACAAAAAATGTGGTGTATTCAGTATCACTAGAAAAAATGAGTACATAACTTCACCATGTAATGGAAGTGTTTCCACAGATATTGTTAAAACATCTCATTCCTCTTTTGAGGTATTTGTACTGATATGGAATACAGTATTAATTTTACCATGTATTAATGTACCTTACTAAAAATATGATACAAGTGAGAGTGAAACATCCTTGGTAACTAGACATAAATATCTTAAACCATGTACCCTAGCACTTATTGCAGTCAAAGCTGTACAGCAACAGTTTTGGGGCCCACATGTTATGAAACTATTTGCCTATTCACCACAATGCCACACTTCCTGCCCATAATATAGTCTATACCCTCCAAATATCAGCAAAGTTACTGAAGTGCATGAGTCATTTTGATAATAAAACATTGAACTGTGTATAAAATTCATTTCAGGTTAAAAATTTTGTTTTAACTGATTCAGAAAGTCAAAAATAAAAGTCACTGAGGGCTCTCAAAATCCTGGAACCTAACCCTATTTCTCCCAAAGTTAAAACCTGAGAGGGATAGAATACTTCTACGGTGAACAAGTGCAGCAAAGGTTCAGCTATCCCATACTGTATCAAAGTACTTTAGTCTAGAAAATTTTTAACTCAATTCCCATCTCAAAACCTCCATAATTAAGATGCCATGGGAAAAAGAGATCTTCTCAAATGATATGAGACAACGTGGAGAGTGACTAAAACCAAAACCACCGATGGCTAAAAAAAAGTCTTCTGTACTCTCATTTCATATGGAAAACTTTGGCCTTGCATGGTGTGCTTAACCACATAACCTGCCTTTGGAGCAACCTAGATCTCCCACTGTTTTATGTTACACCAACGGTCACAATGTGGAGCTTCTAGCTTACACAGGCCAAGTGATTCCACCTGCCCACTGTCAAGAGAGGTTAGCGGATTATTGCTGTTCACAAGTTGCTCCCTACACTCCTAACACCCTGTGAAGCACAGTCTCTTTAAAAACAAAAAAAATCTTTTCCACCCAGGACTGAGTTATGGGAGCCCCTTGTTCGTCAAACATCAGTCAAGGTTTCTTTCTTTTTGTTGGATACTCTTCCATATTTATTCTCACCACAAAAATCTGACCCTTACATCCTCTACCTTTCCTAAAACCCCTTGCTCTTAACTTGATCTTCATTCAGTCAATTCCATCACTCTATTAATCAACACTCTTGCATAGACTGTTCTTGGAAACTTAACAGATTTATTCCCCTGTAACTGCTACATATCCCTGGGGATAGGGGAGAAAGAATACTTCCCATGTATTCTCTGCGTGTCGTAGAAGGCGACTAAAAGGAGAGGGAGCAGGGGGCTGGAAATCCTCCCCTCCCATTTATAATTTTTCAAAAGAAGGAGCAGAGAGGTGGGCCAAGTGAGGATATATCCTTTAAGGCTCACTCATCGGTTCTTAACACTACCTCGCTAACGCAGGATAAGGCGAATATGTATGAAAAAAAACTCTTACATACATCCTTAACACCTTTTCCTTTGAAGAAAGAAACAATAGCACAACCTACTGCTTCCATGCTAAATTATGTAGACCATACTTTCTCCACCACACTTCAACATTCACCTATAATCCCATCCATTCAAGGTGCTATTCCTACTTTCAACCTCATTATCATCCTTTTGACCTCCTTTCTTGTTATAGACCCCTGAACTTTGATCCTTTTCCTTCTATGCTCCATATCCATACACATAAACAACTGCTACCTCACCTCCCACATTCATCAGTTCTTTGTAATACTCTTGCCATCTTTCTTTCACTTCCTCCTTTTGATTCAAGAACTCTCCTTCCTTACTTCTCACATTTACATTACATCTAATTAAACCAAAAAAAAATTTATGGTTACATACCGGTATATCCAATGATCTTTCCTGGTATCATACTATTGCAGCATCGTGAGCAAAAGATCTGACCACAAACTCTGCAATGATGCCTCCGACGAAAGGTGGTAAACTTTTCCTCACATTCATAGCACTCTCGACTTACACTGTCTGGCAGCCAGTACTGTTTAAAGTCAGAGTCTTTGTACTGTTGTGGTGTCTGCAAGATGAAAATATAGAATCATAAATGGTTTCCCCTTGTTCCAAGTAATAATTTCTTCCAAACAGAATTAGTTTTGTGTACTGTAAAGCCTCGTTCTAATGGAATTCAATGCATCAGGATTTGGCATCTAATAAGCCCTTTGGGACCGACCAGATTAAGTTTGAAATATGGTGAAAATTTCATAAAAGTCTGTTACCCTGCAAATCTAGTAAGAATTGAGTTTAGGATGTACTGAAATCATTTGTAAGTTCCCAACATCGGTCTGAAATGCTGCATCAAGAGAATGTTAGACAGTCTCTTATGTATTATTTTGGTGCAATTTTTCTTTATCTAACTAACACACAATGTTCTTTTTGTACACATACACTTTACACTGATTTACAAAGTTTTTAAGGTGCAACATTATCTTTTGTACCTTTACATGAAGAAAGATAACTGCGAGCAGAAATTTTATGGTGAAACATATCATAGCTTGGTCACTGCCTGCAGTCTGAGGTAAACACCTGTTTGGTCAATACATAAACAAACTTGGTGCCCATGTTCTCATGTAAATGCAGTGCTGTTTCTTGTACAAATCTCTAACTTTTTATATCAAATCATGGCAGAGTGCTATCAGTTTCATCTCTAAAGAGATCCAGGAAACACCTAGGTACCGAGGAATAGCCAAAAATGATTGAGCATCATGAGTCTTGGGACAAGAACTTGCTCCTCATGCAAGCCTCATTTCTGGCCAATAGGTGATCTATGTAACTCCAGGTGACCCTGGAGCTATTTCCTTCCAATCAAGAGAAATCCTTGCTACACTATGAACACTTCCAGCCACAAAGGAACATTTCATCTGTTAATGTTACTGGGAAAAGTTCAGGATGTAACAGAATTTGGCTTCAAATGGACCATCCATCCCCTAATTAGTCCATTAGAATAGGGGTCTCCTGTATACATAACTATCTGAAACAAGATGTAAGATGAACACATGCTAGATAATTCTATCCAGTACAATCAGTTGATCTTTAGCAGAGAAAATTACCTACTATTACATGAATATAAAACATATGAAACACTCATTATGTCATAGTACTTCTCCAAAGTGGTATTAAAATAATTGGCAGATATCAGGCAATTAGCTAAATATGAAGTGCCCCCACAAAAAATCAAATCTACCAGTAACACATATCAATATGGGAAGATAAAATGTGCATATGTTTAAGACTTTTCAATCATTAACAATAGTCTCATAATAAATCACTTCTTCACCAATCAAAACTCTACCTATCTATCTATCTATCTATATCTCTGACACCCGTTCCCTCCAGGAAATCCCAACTGTTTCTCTCCCTCTATTATTCCTCCATTCACACTGACCCCTTCAATCGTATTTATCATACATCCACCATGTAAACTTGTATTCTTTCCACATGCCGAAACCATCTCAAAGTATTACATTTCGCCTATTCTACCAATCGAAATTTCATTCCCTTTGCATTCCTTGCAATATCTCATCTCTCATACACCCTTTCATTTCTTTCTTCATTCCATCTAGTCACACCACATGCTCTTCTCAAATACCTCATTTCCAACAGCCTGCATTCTTGACCTCTATGCCTCATTCCATGTCCATGTTTTGGCTACATAGGTCAAGGTTGGGAGGACTATGCTGTCCCTTAATCCTCTCTTCACTTCCACACTTACATCTCTATCCTTCATTACTCTAATACTGGATCCAATGAATCTTCTATCCTGTACTGCTCTCTCCCTTATCTCTCCTTCCATATCACCATACTTACTCAAGACTGCTCCCACATACTTAAATTCCCTCACTTCTAATCTTTTCCCCCCTATATCCACAGCACAATTTAGTACACCTTATTCTTTCACTCTGTATGGTTTTAAAAACTCTATACTTTCACTCCATTTCCTTTTAAACACCATCACATTACTTTTACTTGCATTTACTTTCAAACACCATTACTTTATTTTTACTTGCATTTACCTTCAACTTCCACTTACACACATCATAAAACACACTTTCGACCTTCTGCAACTCCTCTTCACTCTCTGCAAACAACACAGTATCATCCGTGGTATACCGAAGTCGACATGCTGTCAATGGAATGAACCAGAGCATGTGAAACGCTTGGGGTAAACCATGGAAAGGCCTGTGGGGCCTGGATGTGGATAGGAAACTTTGGTTTTGGTGCATTACAAATGACAGCTAAAAACTGAGAGTATACAAATGTGGCCGTTTCTGTTTGTTTTCCTGGTACTACCTTGCTGACACAAGGGGTGAAGATGCTGTTTCCTATGAGGAAGGATGGAACCAGGAATGTATGAAAGAGAGCAAATATGAATATATATACATCTGTATATGTCTGTGTATGTTTATGTTGATATGTATATGGACATGTATGTGCATGTATGTATATATGTGTGTACATGAGTGGATGGTTCTTTCTTCATCTGTTTCTTGGCATTACCTCACTGATGCAAAAAATGGCAATCAAGTATCATATTAAGTCATAATAACTACATATACCCTCGCCTGAGCCAGATACAGCTGGGTTGACTGTGGACCAACTGACACAACCAGGATTTGAACCTATGCACTCAACCCTGGGTGGCCCATGAATGCATCATGGTCAGGAACAGTTAGATATTTTCAGCCATATGTCACTTACTGTTTTGAGTAACTTATCTTTCTCTGTCCATATCGAATATGGATGTTTAAGAAGTTAACATTGAATGTGTATGCTCAAAACAATGGTCCTAAACTGCAGGCAGTCCAGCTAAAAGCAGAGAAAAATAATGATCTGAAAAATTTGTAGCTTGGAGTTGTTGCTCTTCAGTTTTGATATACTGCCATGATAAGTTATCATTTATTACCCTAATGCCTTCGTTTTAGTGATACAGTTTACCTTTGTATTGAGCTTCTAAGGCATAATACTGCCCATGTATTTTCTTTGTGTCAGAGAAGGCGACAAAGTGGTGCAGGAGTGTGGGGGCTTGAAATCTTCCTCTCCTGCATTAGTTTGCAAAAGTAGTAACAGAGGAAAGATCCAAGTGAGGACCTTTTATTCTCTATGGCTGTCATCTATTCTGGATGCTACCTCACTCTCACAGAAAATAGCGATCATATGTAAAAGAAAAAAAGTAGGCACGAAATGGAATTACGTAAAAGATGCGCTGAAACAATGAATGAATAGGTATTAAAAAACTATTAAAAGAATCTTAAAGGTATTCAGAAAAGAAACAATCTGCATTACAGGAAAGCTTAAAAAGGCAATCATAGAAAGCAAAGATTACTAAGAACTTAGTTGTAAGCAAGAAAGTCATAGGAATTTAAAGTTGCAAAAATATAGCTTCAAGAAGAGAGGCTTAAAGCTGATGACATACCCATATGATGTTTTGTATACTGAGGGTATAGGATTTTCATTGTATGCATGACTGAAGGAAAGGTGCCTGTATATTGCCATTATTTTGTAAAGACAAGGGGGATGGAAGTGAATATTCATGATATAGAGGTATAAGATTGGTGAGTGTCCCTGGTAAGTTGCATGTGAGAGAGGTGATTGAGAAAATGGTGCCATGCACAGAGCATCAGACTGGAGAGGGACAGTGTGGCTTCAGGAGTCAAATAGGATGTGTTGATCAGATGTTTGCTCTGAAAAATTAGTGAGAGATACTTATAGAAAGAGAAGGATTTGGATGTGACATTTAAGGATCAGGAGAAAGCATATGATAGGGTTGATAGAGATACTTTGTGAAAGATGTTACAGATATAAAGTTTGGGAGGAAAGCTACTCCAAGTAGCGGGAATTTTGTATCTAGAGTAAGGTATTTATGTCAGGAGGAAGAAAGGAGGTTGAGTAGTTCCAGATGAGGTTGGTTCTGTGACATGGTTGCATGATATCACCAAAGCTGTCTAATCTTCATGGATGAGATGGTGAGGGATGTAATTGCAAAGATCTTAGAAGAAGAGGTGGGTATGCAGTCTGTTGGGGTAGGTGGGCCTGGGAAGTAAGTTAGTTGCTGTTTGTTAATATCATGGCTATGATGGCAGACTCAAATGAGAAGTTGCCGATACTTTTGTTTGAGTTTGGGAGAGTGTGTGATGAGTAAGTTGAGAGTTGATACGAACAAATTGAGGTTAGTAAGTTTAGTAGGGAATAGGGACAGTTTCTGTGGAAAATGAGTTTAGTTGGACTGGAGATGGAAAAAGTGTTTCACACACCAGGAAGTAGTTGTGGAATGTATGGAAATATGGGAGCAGATTTAACCATAAGGTGGGTGATGGAGTTAAGGCCCTGGGTACATTGTGCAGAAGGAGAGGTCACTGTCTGTGAGGACAAAGATGGATATGTTTGATAGTATAGTAGTAGTCCCTGTGGTGTTGGGTGTTGTATATATGCGAGACATAAGCCCTAGATAAGATGCATGGAAGAGAGCAGTTCTATTGCAAATAAAATGTCTGAGGACAAAATGCATTGTATGTAGAGGGTAGATCAAGTAAGAAATGAAAGAATAAGACACTTGTGCAAGTGAGAAGAGTATGTTTGAGATAAGCTGAAGAAGGTATGCATAGATGGTTTGGGCATAAGGAGAGGGTGAGGAGAGAATTAGCTAATAGGGCGTATGTGTAAGAAGGAAAAGACAGAAGATGATGGAAGGATGGAATGAAAGATACTTTTAAATGATCTAAATGATCATGGCCTGAACAAATAGAAGTTTTTCTGTAGCATACTTGAGTTAAGAGTTATTTGGTGCAGTGTGATATACAGTGGTGAAATGCAGTCAGTGGACTGAACTAGGGCATATGAAGTGGTCAGAGGAAACATGGAAAGGCCTGTAGGGCTTGGCTGTGGACAGGGGGGACTCTGGTTTCAGTGCATGATTCATGATAGCTAGAGATTGAATGGGAGCAGGTGAGGCCATTCATCTTTTCCTGGCACTGTGAAGGAAATTGCAAAGTGTGAAAGAAAAATTACTTAAAAAAGAATGTGCTGAGAAGTGTGATGACCTGGAAGATGTGTTGAGTAACCTTGAATCACTTGTACAGAGTTTGAAATCATGTTAATAATTTTTTAAATTCTGTTACCAGTTCCCTTTTCTGTTATTCTTGATGTTACACATGAAAATGTTCCTTATTGATAGCTTCTAGAGGATCGACTTGATACTCACATTCGCATTGAAGAGTACCTACAAGGTCGGTCTCTGACGCTGACGTACTGGAGAGAACTGACTCAGTGTGACCCGTCTGCTCAACTAGGATATAGATTAACTGTACAAGTTGACCCAACTGAGCCTTCCAAACCACTTACAGTTCTTCACACACCTTCCTTGGGATCAAAGGTATATTATGGTTTTCAGTTAAGCTGTTATAGTATTTGCAGTTTACAGTATGCTAACTATATTGTAACAGTAAAGGTTACAGTCTTAAAGGACATGACACTTTTAAAAGAGATATATTTTTGAGTTTTGACAAAAGAATTATTGTTTGATTATGCAGACAAGCTTTGATGAGTTTCTAGATCAATTACCAGTATTATTACAACCTTGAAATTTTTTCCAGGAATCAGAAATTGCTGAACGTGCTATACGCACTGATCATCTCTCTATTGAGCGACTTCTGGTTCACACAATTTATTTGCGGACAAAAGCTCGTCTCTCTGAACTTAAGCAAGACATGGATTCCAAGCTTGGTGTTGATGCTGAAAAATGTAGGTAGTATTATTTTTCTCAAGATGGAGGGCTTATGTATGTATACACCAATATTTTTTGTTAGCGTACATCACAGAAGATTTTTGTAGTTTTTGTCAGTTTTTTCTATCTGAACCCTGTGTATAGTCTGGACAGTTGAAATTTTGAATAACAAAAGAGTTTTGTATTATATATACATATTTTTTATATACCTTTTTGCCTTTCCCACCATAGCAAGATGTGTAGATGGACTTAATTAGTTTAACTCTTAAATTTTTGTGCATGTAGACATGATGTGCACAGTTAAACGTTTTGACTTCTGTACACTAATTAGCTGTACCTGTCAAAGATCTTGCACATGAAAATCATTATTAGGTGGAAGTACAGTGTGAATACATACTTTCTTCATAGTTAGTGGTTTGATTTAATTGCTTTAGGAGATAAAAGAGCTTTTAAAGAATTTCATTATATGCTTTTGAAAGCTGGCCAATGATGACTCTTTTCTTTATTTCTTTCAAACCTGCTCCTTCTACATTCATCCTGTCTCAACTGCTTTGTTAAATTTAGATTTAGATGGGACTACTCAGTTAAGCAGGCATAACACTGTAAAGTTCAGTGCTCTAAAACTCTTTACAAGCATTAAGGTCCACCAAAGTTGAAAGCTTAAATGTAGATTCTGGCAAGCTTCTTATGAATTTAAGATGTGAAGAACTTTTACACCATGTAACTCTGCAAGTAAGTATGTAGTTACTGCTTAGAAGACTGAGTTATTTGATCAATATCCAAAGTTCTCTAAACTTTTTTATATAAGAATAAAAAGAATGCCATTAATAAGAGTGATTTTTACAGAAACTTCATCTAGGAAGTAGGAACCCAAAATATGTAATTTTATACAACTGTTTTAAGTTTTTAGATGTCTTTTTGCTGTTAAAAAGCACTTAATAAGTATTTGGTTTTAGCACTTTACAAATACCACAAAATCAAATCAAATCCAAAACTTTTGGTGTTCTCATATTTTTTTGATGGCTGCCAAGTTCACTCACTCATTACAGGAAAGATGCATGCTGTTGTCTAAATGTCTTTTCTGTCTTGGAAATTTTTTGTTGTACAAATAGAAAAGTTTTGTAGAGAACTGATAACAGCCGTACAAATGATCATGAACTACTGTTTTCACATATGAGAGGCATCATTTCTGTATGCCTTCTTGACAGATGAGAGTAAAGAAATTGAATTCTTCTCTTAGTTCAGTCTTTCCAAGTGTGAACTCAGAGCTTGACACTTTTCCATGTAAAGCAACTCTTATTTCTTTTTATCTTGTATAGATACTATTCAGTTTTTACTCCCTAAAACTGGTTTCTTATGTGCCATCACTATTAGATTGACCAATCACCACTTAGCAAGCAACTACATCACTTAATTACTATATGGTTAAAGGCAACTCAAGGGTGGAGTGCTGCTTTGTCTTTTTCTGCACTCTTTGGCTTGTGAACTCAAACATAAGATTGTTGATTGATGTCCATATGTGCAAAGTCAGTTGAAACTGGTACTGTTGTAATGAAGCCACTTCAGTGTTCTTTGATGAGGGTTCCTTTTCTCTTGAGAATAATAAGTTACCTGAAGTCTTTACCAACTCATGTTTATTGTAACAGTTGTAACCAGTTGTTTTATAAAAATTATCCTCTTTTGTTCTTCAGAAAAACTTAGATTTTTCCCCCCTTAGGCATGGCCTTGATGAAAACATTTTAGCAGCTAGAACCATTGTCCCAAAATAGGATCTTTCTGATTTCATCACTTTGATTGTGTTTATTATTCAGCAAGAGATGGCGATGAAATTATTTTGGGAATTGAGAGGGGGTTTCATACTCATGTGTTAGGTTGTTAGAAGTTGGGCCAGTGTATACTATGTCATAAGTCGAACTCTTATTGAATACTTGTTAGGATATTTTTAAAGTGCTACTCTCTACCCAGGAGGAACATCCACTTTTGATAGCAGTGCCTAATGCAAAGATTTTGGTTCAGGTCAACTGAGTGGCTCTCCTGCAGTGCTACATGTGCCTATCCTACAACCCAACCTACGCTCTGAGCAGCTCTTGATTACTGTAGATACTCATACAGGGGTGCTCCTACCTCATGTCCCCCAATATGATGAATGTCTCATCATTCCTGACCTACAAAATGCTCTGAATCATGACAAGTCCAAAGTGGATGACTTGATCTCTGAACTCAGGTTTGTTCTGTTCTAATTCTGCTCATTTCCATCATTTAACCACAGTTGTATATTTCAGATAGTTTCAAAGTCCAAAGTTGATGTGTGATCCTGGAGCTCAAAATCTGAACAGAGACAAGCTAAAAAAAGCTTAGGAATAGTGTACTTACTGGGCAAGTGAAAGTAATGGATTTAGGAAGATCAGTACTGAGAATCTAACTGGCAAAATTGATATCAGTAGAAACTAGAAAGTCATTGAGCAAATTTTTGTGCCTGAGGGTAGCAAGCACTTTGCACTTTGACCACAAAGTGGCATATGAAGTAGCTTTTTAGATTGACAAACTTGTAAACTAACCAAATATGGCATATTGTACATATGTCCACAGAAAAAGTTGTCTTTATCTTTATCTGTTAAGCAAATTTTCATGAAATGATATATTACATGCTTTAAGTATCTGAGAGCAGAGACCATGAGAGAGGGGGTGCATGAGCAGCTAGAATAGCAGGACCTAGGCTTAGAGATGACCCAGGCACAAGTTAATGTTTCCACTGCATAATTGATACCAATAGGTCTGATACTGGTTGTTAATGTCCACTCTTGTATGACCCTTTATTTTTTAAGTTGTATAGAAGCATTTTATCCTTACAAAATGAGAAATAGACAGTGTAAAAGAATAAATTGTGCTAGTACCATCAGTTCATAGATAGCAACCAACAGCGTTATATATCTTGATTAATTAGTACCATATATTAATGGAATGATATTTACTTTGCTTTTATTCTGTTCAACTCACTATCCTATGTACATATATAATATCATCTATACAAATGGTTTAGTAGCTCCTTCTCTCAAGCCTGGAGGGGAACTGAGAATTATGTTACCTGTGGATGAATTCAACACCATATGGCCCACCTTTCATACCTCCTCCTAGAACTTAGCCAAGGAATTGAGGCAGGAAATCTCAGATTAGAAAGGGTAGTGAGTGGTGGGGAGGTTACCCAAGTACTGTATGCATGTGGATGAGTGGTTGAAGGGTTAAATCCATGTTTAAGGAATATGTGGGAGGAAAGGTCAATTTTATAAGGACCAAGATGAGTATGTTTGAAGGTTTAATAGACTTGACAGCATTTTTTCTTGCTAGCCTTGGGCCTTGTATGCAAAGGAAAGTAGATATATGAATATGCAGTAAATAAAATGCCAGAGGACAGTATTTGGCACAAGGTGGGTTGACCATATGAGAAATGACATTGTTAGAGATGGATGTGGTTGTGAGTGTAGTTTGATTTAGATGATTGATTAGGTTGTCCCAAAATGGTTAGATATAAAGAGAGGATAAATGAAGAGAGATTTAAAATGAGGAATTATAAGTCAGAAACTGAGAGTAGTAAGGGAGTGGGAAGACCAAAGAGGAGATGAAGTGATGGAGTCGAAAATGTTTGAGTGTTCCCAACTGAACACACTGGAGGCTGTAGAGTTTGTACAGGATAGAACCAATTGGAGTGATGTGGTATATAAGGGTTGAGGTGTTGTCAATGGAGTGAACCAGGGCATAGGAAGTGGTCAGGGTAACCACAGAAAAGTTGGAGGGATCTGGTTGTGGATGGGAGACTGTGTTTTCAATGCATCGTACACAACAATGGGTATGAGCAAATGAGACCATTTCTTTGTCTGATTCTGGTACGTCCTTGCTGATGTGGGAAATGGCAAACAAGTATGAAAAACTGTAAATTTTATTCCAAAAGTTAGGAAGAAATTCTGAATTGAATATATATACCTGTGCTTTTAAGAGAAATTTATTTTTCTTGGCGCAGGTATTGGTT